>WEIT01017508.1:4075-36232 GCA_013389985.1 Dryoscopus gambensis | reverse complement strand
CAACTCCAGGACTCCCACGGCCGGGAACCTCCCCCGCTCCGCTCCTCGGCCGGCACAGTCTCTCTCTCTCTCTCTCTGGGAGGGGGCGGTGGGTAGAAAACCATCTCTTTGTCTCTCCACCCTTCCATCCTGCAAAAGCTGGCTCAGTCCATTCCCTTCCACCTCTCTCTCTCTCTCTCTCCAGGCTCCGGCCTACCTCTCTGCTCAGGCCCCATGGCTTCAGGCCGCATGGCTGCCCCTCCCCCAGCCAGGCCCAGGCCCAGGCTTCAGGCCTCAGGCTGGGCGGGGGAGGAGATCTGCTCCCTTCAACAGCTGGAACACAAGAGCAAGTTCCTCTGGGATTCTCTCCTTTATCTCCCTATGTTCTCAGAGGTGACAAATCTCTTCAGTGGTCATACCAGGTGTCAATATTCAGTCTGACCGCTGATTGGTTTGACTATAACTTCCTTGAAAAACTCACTTCCTTTCAAACCAGGACAGAGGCTGATCATTCACTGAGCTCCATCCACAGCCTTGAAGAGTCCTGTGGCATTTTAGCAATAATATATGACTGCAATAACAATAATTTTAGCACAATGACTATAAGGATACCGTGCACATTAACTAAAGGATAATCAGATTTTCTAATTCTCCAATGGGTGATCAAGACTATAAAGTTGTTAATCCAGATTATAAAATCAGTATAATAAAGTGTAACAGCACTGGAGCTTGTGAAAATGAGAGTATCACAAGTATCTTGAATGGTGCTGTAGCAATGTAGGATAGTTTGAAATTGTTCTTATAAATCTTTTTACAAGCCCCAAATTAGTCAAGAACACATAATATCTGCTGATGTTTGACATCATCACCTAGGAATTTTCAGATCCCTGACACCATATTTTAAAACTATTTTATCACCATTGACCTTATCACTTGCACCTTTTGTGGCTACCTATCTGAATTATAGCCAAGGAAATGCAAATTAGCAAAGGATGATAGATTGTTTGAATAACTCTTTTCTGAGCAACAAACTCTTTCAAGTTCAATTTGAAATGACCTATCAACAACCACTGCAAAATCCCTCTCAGATAATATCTGGCATAATGATGGCATCGAGAATTCAAGTGGAGAAATACAGGTTTGAGACCTATTTGGCTCCCAGGACCTGATATAGCAAAACCCTTAAAGAAGCGCTTTATTTGAATGGAGAAAAATTCTTGTGTTTAATGTCCTGGAGGTGATGACACACTTATCTGTATATTTAAGAATTAGTAAGACCAGAAACTGGGTTTCTGGGACTGCCCATAAACTTTGAAGTCCTGCTGATCCAGGAACTTCAGGATTTCTTCTGTTTTCCCTCAAATAACTAAGAATTTATCCACTAATTCAGACTGATATGTGAACAGTAATGAGCCGATGCCTTCACTTGAAGGGAACTCTGTCTGGACATACTAACAAAGACTTTTATTATCAGTTCTGCTGTTTGTGCTAAATTCTGTATTGTACAAATCATCAAATGCTGCAGCAAAAATAGCAAAGAAAAATGACAGTCTTAGTGCTGCATGGGTTGACAGAACCACCACGCCGAGGATGTTTCAGGTTCTAGGTCTACAGCATCTGTGGGGTTTAGAGAGGAGGAGCATGCTGATGTGTGGGTAGGATGGGGAACTGAGCTCCTTCACTGAGTTCCAGTGCTGCTAAAGAGTCTCACCAGGCCCTCCAGTGGGATTGTGTGGATATCACAAATCCCAACTGCTGACTCCCTGTGCTAACAAGGACGGGATGCACCCTTACCTAAAGGTTCCTTCATGTCCACCATAATGAAAGGCAAAGAATCAGTGCCAGTGCTGCAGGATGACTGCATGTGGACTTGGAAAAGAGCCTTCATCTGCTTTTCCAGAACATGAAAAAATGTAAACTATGCCACCCTGTTTCAAAGTCTATTAGAAGGTAGCAGTGATGTATGGTTCATCCTAGCATCTCTCACAGTGACTAATACACAGCTTCCCTGATGTTCTCCAGGATGACTGGTGATAATGATAATGATGAATATCCACGCAAAATATCAGAGGGTTTTGGAAAACAATTCCCTTTGACTCACTAAGTACACAGGCTTCACCGGCAAGATAATGTGTCAAAAGCTATTTCTGAAGAACACAAGCTACTACTTCATTTAAACAATCCAGGATAATTTTAAGATGATGAGATATGCCCGGGGATTGCAAATGCAAGGCAAAAGTGAATTTTCCCTTTAAAACCTGGTTTTGCATTAGCCAAGAAAACATTAGGATTACTCTCACTGCAGTCATATCTCAATCCTATACTCTTAGAATTTTGCGATGATAATAAATTCTTTCAAAAATTGGTCTCCCCAGTACGAAGGGCTACAGGTGATGTGTTACCTGCATACAGAGAGAACCATGGAGGTTTACTTGTAACCTTTAACTTGGAAATGTAAGAAGTAAAGTATCTCATTCACTGTCTAATCTGACATAAACCACAAACCTCAAATACATTCAAAGTTGAAATATACTGAAACGAGTAATTGGCATTTCCCCAAATGTGTTAAATGGATGCTCAGCAGAAGTAGTAGAAAGCAGGCAGAAAAGCCACCAGTGCTGACGTGACACTCTTTTCTCCTAGGGACCTGTAAGAAGTTTGGACAACAAATTAATAAGCAGAATAAGAGCACAGAAGCGCCAGTGTAGTCAATCTCAAGTAAAGTGGGGGAAGGGCTGTGGAAAGGCAAGAGCAAGAAAGGAAATAAAAAAAGATTAAATACTACATTAATAATTGTGAAAAAATAATCTTTTCTCTAAAAGGAATTGATTGTATAGAGCCATTCATCTTCTGACGCTGTCAACACACACTTCTGCTTCTGTCTTAGAGAAGCTTCTTTAATATTTATGAAGGGCCACTGTCATTTTCCCCCTCTGCCTTTCTGGTTGCATCCTTTATGACTGACTGCTTGTTGCTAATGTCAGTGTCCTCAGGGAGAGGAATCATCCCTCCCACCCCCACCAGAGCTCCAGTCTGAGGCCGATGAGCGTGAAGAGAGATGGCAGTTTGAGGGACTCTGCAGCATGGAAACATGTCCAGCATGGAAAGGGAAGACTGCTCAGTAATCAGCTATTTGTGGTTTTACTTCCATTCTCAGAGGGAGATATGCTGCTGCTTGCATTTCCTCCTACATGGGAAAATAAAGCACCATCTCACCTTATTTTAATTGTTTCAAACAGAAAAAGATGACCAAAAATGCTGTGATAACCTTGGAATTAAAAATACTGCATTTATAGTGCATTATGAATTAAGCACATCTTAATTTGCACTATTGCAACAGGAAGGAAAAGTTATCCGAACTTCATCTGCCTTTCACTGTCCATTATAAGTGCATTAATAAAAGCAGTTTTACCAAATAATCTGACAAGGCCTAGAGATAATAACAAAATGTAATGTACCTTTACAGTTACATGGATATGCTTGCATAGCCCTGGAAAAGACTCCCTCTGGTTGCAACCTGCCAGTTTAACTCTGGAGAGCTTGAGAAACACAACCCTTAACAAGCAAAATAGGAATTTCCTGCACACGCATCTCTGAACAACAGAAATAGGAATTCCCTGCAACTGTCCCTGGTAGATATTAGAAGGGATCCCTCTGCGAATACACCATCAATGCCCTCATCTGCCATCCTGCTTTCAAGCCACAACCAAGTATATTTACCAAGTGACCAAAAGTAACTTGCTGTTCTTGGATGAACAGTTTTATCCTGCTGTGCTTGAAGTTGCTTTAAAGGCACTAGAAATACAGACTTCATGGCTACATGCTGGACTAACAGAATTGGGCCCCCGCTGCATTATGGCTCAAACTTAACATGACACATGATGTCAAAGCCAGAAAATCATTTTGTTTCTTAAAGTAGGCAGGAGATGGGATTTAAACTGCTTTGGTTGGAGTCCTATAATCATTCATCCAAAATAAATTGTATTATTTAAGAGTTATTCAGAGGCAGACAAGATGAAAACCTATTTTTATAGAATAAAAAAGTTTATAGGCTCCCATAAACATTTAAATTGCTTCTTCATACATGTTCTGCATGGTGATTTCTTTTGTTTCATTTGTAAGACTTTCTGTTGTGCTTTGTGACTCTTCTCAGCAGTTTGGATCTGCAAACACCACACACTGGGGTTTTCCTATTTACTAACAGCACCAATCTAAAACTTCTCTACACACACACACTGTGAAAAAAGAATCACTCTGGTACATAAGTTTGAATTAACACAGGATATTCCACGAAAAACTCTCCAACATCCCCGACTACATAGATAATTTGCTAATGCAAATACGTTTGTGAGATCTTTCCATAATTTTGTTGCAGATGGGTGCAAGTGAGGTTTAGCTGTGCCACCCATGTCCTGAGCCGTGTGGTGGGACACATTGGCTGGCAAAAATGTTAATGCAGGCTTTGAGACAGGAGTGCAGATCACACACCCCTGCCCACGTGCTCAGACCTGTGAGCAGCACCCAAACCGCAGCAGTTTATGTTGTATGAGCTCCCAGCTCCTGTGTGCTTACAGCACAGGGCTGCAACAGTCTGATTTTGGTTACACAAGGTTACCAGGGCACAGAGAGTCCTTGATCACTTCTCCCATGCATACTGTTCATATTCCTCTGGAAACTGGCGCATATAGACACAGCATAATATTCAATCCTCCAGGTTAACTTGCTTCACAGGCAGAAGAAGTCTCAAGGGACACCCCACAGCATCTCAGGGAACAGCACTGGAGCCAGAGCAGGTTTATGAGCCTTTAGTGTTTCACTGGACTCTACTGAGAAACTCAGCTACAAATATTTCCCCTCCAGATCTACAAATACCTCCTCTCCAGACCTGGTATCCTAGAGTAGAGCAAAATACCATTCAATTGCATAAACTTTCCAATAAACGTGATGCAAAGTGTGTCACGATGTTTTCCAATTTTTCACTGGAAATCAAAAGAATTATTTTTCAATACAAGGTTTATTTTTAACCTTTTCACAACAGCCTGTTTTCCTGAGTTTGGGAGGAAAACAAGAACAGCTAATAACTACTAGACATATCTTAGTGGTCAAAGGCATTTTCAGAGAAACCAGCAAACCCAACTATTTTTATCTCATTTCATGCCCTCATGGGTTATGAAAATGAGCCAAGTCTTTTAGAAAGCTGTATTGCACTTAAATTGGCTTTTGCTTCAAAATGCAAATCTTCCCTGCCAACACATACAGAATGTAAAACTTGCCAACTGGATGACAAGCAGGAAGAAGAACATTGCAAATGATGTTGCAAAGACAGGAGATAAAATACACAGCCTAGCAGGATATTCATGTTTAAAGATTCCTGCCATGTATATTTCCTCCTGTGTAATCTGGAAATGACTGAAATAGTGACAACATTATGTTACAGCTGTTTATGTATTTAAACATTTCTTTTCTTATATTTTAAAGGATTACATGCAATCACAAATAAATATGTTTTTTCATGCTATCCAACTAAAAGGAACAAAAATAGTCCTTAACTACTGTTTTGTTTTTGCTTTCAGGTAGGGCTCCATCTCTAAACTCATCCTGTTGCTACAGGTTTCAGTTGCCCTTCTTTCCTCTGGGAAAATGTGAGGACCCTAATCCTGAAAACATCTTATTTGTATCGCTGGACAGATTGATCTAGAGAATAGATCAGATCTTAGATATTACTCAAAGACTTGCTCATCTCCCTAACAGATTGTTTTAAGATGAGCTGAATTCTACTGGATTCAGAGTTGCCTTTAATTGATTTCATGGGATGAAAGATATTTGTGATGATACGTTCTCCAATCTCTGATAGTAGAGAGAGAAAAAGAAATTTTTTTACCTACTCAAAGAATAGATATAGCACTAAAAAAGTTCAGTCCTGTGTTTGGGAAGTTACTTCTATTTTGTTTTTTTTCTCAAAGCAAATTTTTGAGTTCACAAAGTTCAAGTGAATTTTCTATCTACCAAGATGAATTTTGTAGTCTTTCTTAAATATTAATGCTGAACAAGAATCACCACTTCTCTGTGCTTATAAAAAATAGTTGTCTCTAGAACGTATCAGACAATCGTTGGGTTTTTTCCGCTTTAAGATTTATTTGAATAGTTTTAAATGTGTTATCACCCTTGAAATTTTTCATAGGAACAAAGACATAGAGGTCAGGAGTGTGTCAAATGACATTTAAATGTCAAACCAGTACTTACTTTATTGAGATGTGAAGTAATGTCTGCCTATTCACTGAAAAAGTGTTTAAGTCTATTTCAAGTTTTTAAAGACAGTTCTCCAGTAATGATGCATTTGACTGACTCTGTGGAAACATGGAACAGAAACTGAAATAGATTTGGTAGTGGGGAATAAAATTAGAAATTATCTACTGGTGTGACATGAAATCAACATGACCACATTACATCTGTATTTGCACACAGTATGAATTAAAGCAGAGAAAAATCAAATAAGGATCTTACTTCTGTGAACCACTGTCGCTCAAAAATAACAGAAAAGATCAAATGCTGCAAGGTTGGGGACAGAAAAGATTTCTTTACCACAGCTAAGCCAACATTTATTTCTGTTTATAGTGAACAGTAAATGCAGAGGAAACCAGCACTGTTGAATTGCAAGCATAAGTAACATAAATAAAGACTATTAAGTCTTGCAGGCAGAATATTTGGAACTGCAGTCTGATTTTATATCTGCCAAATGAGGGAGTGCCTTATTTACTGCTCCCACCCCCAAGAACTAGTCTGAGATGAAGCCCTCCTCTTGTTTTAGGCCTTCCCAGCAGGGAAGACAAGATGGATTTCAGCTCCATCAAGCATTGCTCAGGCCAGGTCAAGGTGGCAGTGAATGACACGTAAGGACTCTACTCCTGGACCACAGCTCTCACCACCAGTGCCATCACCCATCCCTATCTCCTTCTGCCACATTTTCAACCTGCATCCTTGGAAGAGGCGCAGAATTTCTCCTCCATGTCTTCAATAACCTTGTATGAGTGTGTGTTGGCACCTTGGGATGAGTTCTATTTCCAAGGCCAGGACGTCCTTGGCTGCTGGACCACCCGGGAGGCCACTGACCTGTTCTGGATGAGATGCAGATACCTGTCTGCTGAGAAGAAAAAGGACCACAGTCATTAGCTAATTTCTCCCATGCAGGTCACAGAACAGCTGTCTGCTAATTATCTTGCCTGACTGTTAACCTAAATTGATTTTCAACTAGGAGTCCACAAGTAAAAAAACAGTTGTGTACTGTATTCCAAATGTCATGTCTTTTTCTCCCTTGCAGTGTTGGGGTTAGAAAAGGGAGAGGATGGAAAGTTTCCATATCTTCCTTCTCCCAGACTGATAGTTTTCACCCCAGAATTTCATACTTTGATGTTGTTGATTATTTTATGGACAACTATCAGTGTAGTTTTTATGGTGTACTTGAGAGCTCAGAAGTTGTGCTCTTGCTGTGCTGTACAACACTTTTAAATTACGGGACAATCTGCAGTCCTGGTGCATTGTGAGCTGACAATATATGGGTACCTCAGCTGACAGGAGGACACTGTCCTTGTAGTCTAGTGCACTTTATGCTGGCTCTGGCAAGTACAGCAAGCAGACATTAAATGCTGCAGACATTCAAAATACCCGAAGAGCATTTTTCACCTAGTATTATTTCTCACAAATATGCTTAAGTGACAGCTTGTTTAATATACACTGAATAATATGGGTTGTGCCATTTGCCAGCAAGTGAGAGAGCTCCACCAGCAAGCATTTGATTAGGTGAATTACTATTTAGTGTTCACACATTCATAATATTTACATTTCCTTTTTATTTGGTGAATTACTAAGGCTGCACATTTAGATTAGCCCTACATGGGGGGCTGCTTGAAAAAAGAAGCACCAAGAGCGTGCATCCTTGAAGGTCACACAAAACAATGGAGAACACAAAAGAGTGTTTTTCTTCAAGGGGTGAGGGCTCTGCCCTAATTTTGGGGCCTGAATCCTAAAATTGCTGTGGGCACTGAGGCTATTAGCTACTCTCAATACCAGCTTACTTTGACTAGGAGAGGCTCAAAAATCCCCTGAATTCAAGGGGCAGCATGCCGAGGTTTAAAGGGGGTCAGCCTCAGGTTTACCTGGGTATAGGTTTCTTGAATATAGTTCACTGGGCTAAGTCATGACCATTTTTGTGGCAACTGTAGGACCAAGGGACTGTTTACATGTTCTCCTCCCCAGCTGTATGGCTATAAAAACCCCATTACCTTACAGCCAAGCATAATTTAAGGATCATGTCCACAAAAATTGGGCAAAGCATCTCAACATCAGGATTCTGGAGTTCTGGTTTGCCAAATGTTGTACATATTTCCCACATATTAAATTCATCACCTTCTTATTCAACTGAAAATAGCTCTGCAATAACCCCACCAGAATACTTTAAGGCTTAGAGGAAGAAGAAATAAAACACTTTCTCAGTACCTCTAGATTCTGGGTGTGTTTATCCCACGCAGAGACTTTCTCATACCAGTACCGTATGAGAGGTTGCACCACGTGGCCGAGAGCGTTGCCACAGGAGATGCTCTCCCAGAGACAAAAGCAGAAGAGACACGCTAGCTCTGTGCCCCACGCACACTAATAAGACCTGTCACTTGCCAGCACAAGCTAACACGGGCTCTGCTTTGGGCTGACACAGCTCTGTTGCTCTTGAAGACACTCACAGCAGTCTGGGGATCTCTGCAAGAACTCTGTTCTTAATTCAGACATGACCACAGACACGCAGTATCAGGCCCATCAAAATGTTTCTGTCAGGATGTACTCAAGGACCCACAGGCAGTGAGAAAAAAAAAAAGCTGTTTTATTTTTTAAGCATGGTTCTGAATGGCACCATATTCATAGACTCATTGCTCGTCAGACAAATAATTCAGATGATCCGCCTCTTTTAAGTATTGTTTTCTAATTCTATTTTATTCCATCCACTTTTGCTAATGTTTGTTTCCTATTCTCCTATGCCATGACTGCTTTTGAGCATGTGTCCAACACAGAATCACAGCTCTAAATTTTCAAATTCTGTTCTCTGGAATAGACCCAGAATTGAAATTTTGAATTTGGGCCATAGCTTTTTGAACCCAATTTGCTTCTGCCACAACACCCTTGAGACTGTCTGAAGACAAGCAATGGGGTTTTTTTGTAAAGCAAATTAAAACTTGGTTTACTGAGTTTTACTTAGCACCTGACACACCACTGCACCACCATCACCACCACCACTGCCAATAAGGATGGTGCCAAATTCTGATTTTGGAACCCAGAGTTCCAGAAATCAGCAGTGCTGAAAGTTATAAGTACAAAGCTTATATTATTTGCGTGAGAAAATTTCCTGTCCATTGGTGTTCAGCTGAGTCCTACTGCTTGGACCTTGGAGAGTCTGACCCATTCAGAAGAGGCCAGTTGAGATCTCAGGCTATTCCTTCACAAACATAGTGGCATCCCTGACTTCACAAAGCAACTTGTAACATTGTACAGGATTTTTGTTTATTTTTTTTTCTCTCTTAGAAAAAAACAATTATTGAAATTATGAAAACTTTTTTATGATGGCACTTAATACTCTCCAGCACTTTTGAGAATCTTGATCTAAGTAGTGTACTAACACTACATAAATGTTTGATTTTTTTTAATTAATATTTTATCATCAAAAATCAAACATTTATTTTACCATTGATAAAAATAACTTCTGCTAAAGGATGGTGCAGCCTACTGATGAAAATGAGAGATAGTGAGTTACGAAAAAACCATAATAAGGACAAGGAAGTGGCAATTAAAGGCAGACGTATTAAAATGAAAAGCACAACTTCCAGCAGTAAGATTAATTAACACTATAATAGATTACTAAATAAAGTTTCAGGGTATCTAGCTCTGGCCTTCTCCAAGATTTCTGTTTTCCTGGAAGATTTGCCACTGTATGTCTTTCTGGGTGTCAGTGGGAGGGCCTGACAGAAACCATAAGGTCTGGGAGGATGGAAACCTGGGACAGATGGGATGAGAGGAGTGGGAGGCAGGTGTTAGAGCTCAGCAGTGGGATAGGGAGGCAGAACAGTGATCCTGAGTCCCAAGAAACACAGAATGGAAGCTGCTGGGCCAACCCTTGCTCGGCAGGTGGGCCCACCACTTCAGACCCACGTGTACCCTCACCACAGGAAGGTATGAAGAACATCTGCAGTTTGTCTGGGACTCTGCTTTTCCATGTTGTCCTGGTTTAAGACAAGTTTAGGGGGTGGACACTCCAAAATGAGCCACCTCCCCTGTAGTTTTAACTAATCCCTTTCCACTGCTAAGGAGATACAAATACGAGGAGACATAAGTGAAAAAAGTAGCAGTTTCATAAAAAGAACCCGTAATAGCAGCAGGCAAGAAAAACACCAGTAATAGTCACTAGTTACAAAGTGGTTGCTGAAATCTCCCAGAGTCCCTGGGAAAAAAAAGAGAATCTCAAAATGGTTGCAAATGATGGGTTCCTCCAAGCATGTGATAAACTTATTCAAAAAATTCTGGTTCTTTGACAGATTTCTCAAACCAAATATGTTATTACCATATATTATTTCCTTTTTCTTTTTATAGAAACTTTGATATTCAATTTCTTGATATAACTTTCAAACATTAGAATCTGTTGAACTTATAGGTTCCTGAAAGCTGATGACTGACATCAGCGATGAAAGATGGTAAATAGTGTAATTATAATTCATAAACGAAATGCTACAGCTAGGAGATGCTAAAAAAAAAAAATTAATGTGGCTCCTAATTAACATTCAGTAGCAAAGAATAAGGTAGTTTATAAAAGGTTTAACAGAAATTAATTTGTCCCTTTTTTCCTTCAGAAATTAATGGTGAAAATCAATTATCTTTGCAGAAAAATGCAAGATTCATGTTTTTATCAATCAATAAAGGTCTGATTACACCAAAGAAACAATTAAGAATAGGACAGCAGATCTAAACCAGCGTTTATTATCCAGCTTTGCTAGAATAGGAATAGAATGAACAGCAGCACTGCAGAAGAACCCAATGTTTAACCGGTCTGTTCCATCACAGAGCAGAGATTCAATTCCAAATAGAGGCTGTAAGTACCTTATTACCTATTAGCTTAGCTAAATATCTGCTTGCAGCAACCTGTCTGAGAAAGATGGAGTTTGAGAAAAGGTTATAAGGTGTTTTGCAGATAAATAAAGCACTAATAAATACAAACAAAAATCGTTTCTCAGTAGGAGAGTAAGCATTATAATGAAATAATTTATCTAGTTCCAATGCCAATATTAGGGGTCAGCCTGTAAATGACGGTACATAACCTATACAAGGGATAAGAAAGTACAAGAGCTCTTTTTGGGGTGCCATTCAGACCTTGACTGTCATCAGCGTGACAGTCAATGAAGCCTTTGCACATCCTTACCCACCTCCATTCCATTCTATGCAGCCAATGGGCTTTGTTAGGGAACAGAAATCACAGCAAGGAAAAGGCAAAAAACACTCCCCTGTGTTAAAGTCATTTTAGAAAGTGTATTCATTTTATAAATCATCTCTGGAGGATATATCCAAGACAGCTTTCCTTTGATAAAACCATGCTAACAGGTCATCAAAGTTACAGGCTGAAATTTCCCCATAATTGGTTAAATTCAGCTAATATTCCTGACTGCTGGAAGGAAACGATAAAGCCAATTTATAGACAGACTTTTGTTTCCCCTTCAAGAAAATGCACACACAGAGTTTAGTTTCAGTCCATTTGTTTCAATATCTCCTTGTCTTGCTTGTCTTATTTTCAAGGATTGGCATCCAAGGGCTGTCATGCTGCTTCTTAATAATTTTGACATCTGGTCAGGTCATTTTTCAGAATTAAATGACGTGCAGCTTTCAGGTTTTCATTTTTCACCCTAGAAAAATAAACGCTGAAGTTTCCTTTTCATGTATGGCAAAAGCATTTCCATATCAAACTCACCACTCTTCCCACTGAACGGAATTGCAATGTGACTGGGATATATCACAACATGCAACCCATACCAGAAAAAAATACTTCTGCTCTCAAGTTAGATAGGCACTATATGAAAGAAAAAACAAATAATGTGACTCCTATATGAACTTTGGAGCAAAATCCTGACCTCTGTTTCTAGAGGATTGCCTGCTGAAGATGTGAGCTTGGTCTTTTTTCTAACACAGCCATGCAGACATTTATAATTAATTTGATGAACTGATAGATTTGGCCAAAATCATACCCATGAATCACAAATGAGAACAGAACCACCACGCCTTTATAAACTGTGTCTTATAAAAGGTGATCAAGCCAGTTTATAGACTTAGCTCATAGCCCTGGTCATAAAATTTGATTCACTTGTGGCAGCCGAATAATCACTCTGTTCAGGCTGATGGTCGCATTTCCACGCCAACACAATATTTTCAAGAAACAACTAACAATGCATCTATTTATCATCTTCAGATATTCCAAAAAGAAACTTGGACACGTTTTTTAACATGACTCTCCTTAGTATTTCTGTCCAGGGAACACTTTGGGACCCTCCGAAATGCCAGCATTCAAACCAATCACTATCCTTGCAGCCTGAGCTGCTATCCATCATACGAAAACATCTGCAATCTATTCTTGTATAATTAGTATGCATTTTTGATGCTGTAGATACTTTCATTTCTGTGTAATAAATATCTATGTTAATGCTGAAGGCAGAGAGACCAAACTCCTCGCTGCTCTCTTTCTCCCCATGACTGAGGCTTCTCCTCCAGCTCAGCTGAGAAGGGGGCCACCAACAAGGGAGGCAACGTGACTGGGTCTTTTTCAGCACGAGAGCGAGATATCCACAGGGCACAGTGGAGACCTGACCTTCTAACCCAGGGCCACGTTGCTCCTTGACAATCAGGTCACCACTGAGACATTTGGCATCTTGACAACACACATATGAATAAACCAGTTTCTTGCACTTTTGGAAGGTGGAATGGGAGAGGGAGTCTTTTTAAAGGTTAGAAAGAACCTTTCTTTTTCTCAGGCTTGATCTGTTTCTAAAAGAAAAAAGCTTAGCCTATTATAACACTGTGTAAATTCCAGTTTTCTTTCTTTAGTGGTAATTACAATCAATGTAATTCATACTATTATTTGCACTGTGTGACATTAAGTTAAATTCTTTTTCAGTTAATTTACTGTTTGCTACTGATCTCTAGTGCCCTTCAGACACTCTTGAAAATAATTGTTTAAGTCTCTATTAAAATATTTTGATGAACAAAACCACTGAAGTACTAGCTGATGACCACCAGCTATATTTTAAGCAGAAACAGGCTTGTGGCTTGGGGGTTTTGTTATTTTTAACATTATTGGAAGAAACTGGAACAAAGCTAATGGTGAACAAGCTTTCTAATGCTCTCTAATCTTGTGAGTCAAAATAACACTGACTACATTACTTTACACATAGGCACTGTTTTGGAAAGCTCTTATCTGATTACTGTACTAAATTATGGAAAATCTAGATTAATAGAATCACACAAAGGTGTTAGTTCATCTCTCTGCCAATGCAGTGTGATTTTCAAATCCTTATACCTTAAGTCCTACATTGATTGTTGTAAAACAAGGTGAGGCTGTGTACATTTGACAGTGCAAAAGATGCAGCTCTTATCCTGACTTCTCTTCAAGCATGGAAACTCTGGTGCCACCAAATTCTTGAACAGAATTGCAATAATTTGGATAAATTAGAGCTTGAGACGAGAACAGATCAATTATTCTTGTTGGGACATCTGTCTAGGAGAGGGGGAAAATTAAAGAAAGAAAAAATAAAAGATTGCCTTATTTTGGATTAAAAATTGATAGAATCAATTTGTGAGGAAAATATTTTAAATTGGAATTAAAGTGTCTACAATCCTTATTGAGGCATATCTCAAATATCAGTCATGGGAAATAGTTTCTTACAGTGGAAAATTTTTAAAACATCTATGGAAAAATTCAGTTATATAAATCAAAAGTCAGAAATTGCAGATAATCAATAATACAGCAGCTAGTTTTAGCTTGGTGATTTTTCTTCAGCTGTGTTCAGGCTGCTGCTGAAAACTATTCTCACCCCCTGCTCTGAATTGCAGGAGATCAGAGAGTTAATGGCGTTACCAACACACATTACATTGCAGAATTTCTGTTTCACAGCATGCCAGCTGTATTCACTCAGCCATCTCCAAGTCCCAGCTTAGGCTGTGCCTGTAACAATATACAGCTTGAAAGTAATATTAAGGAGAAGATTTAATCATAGTTAAATTTCAAAACTAGAAGTTGCCTGCTAATCTGAGGGTTTCTGAACTGCATTCTAGATCAGCGTGTTAAGGATGAACAGGAACACTTTTTTGCTATGACAGGATCAACTAAGTAAAGGATTCAAGAGAATGGGATTTATTTGCTCTAATTTTCCTGAAAGCAAATAAAAGTGTGCTTTATTTAACTAAAACATGCTTGTAAATGGCTGTGTATTTTCATAAAGCTAACACCTTCCTTGTGAATTTACTGTTTACATAAAAGGACCTGTACTTACACAGAACAAAGTCAGTAGTTTAATGTTGTGTTTTCTTCTGTGTTACAAGAAAGGTTGGAAGAAACTGGTCTATTCTTAAGGGAGAACATCAACAGTGCGGTGTCAAATATCATCACATTGTGACTAATGCTCCATTTTGCATCTTAAATATTTTTAACTTGCATTTGTTTTGTGCTCTGCGAAGTTAGGTTTCTGAGTGGGCACTTCAGAGCAAATATAAGCAGTTCAAGAATGCTTTTTTCCCCACAAATCCCCTCCCACTGCCTCCTTGCCATCCCCTCAGAGCCTGAGCCTCTCATGAAAGACTCCCTGAGTCATTTAACACCCTTCTTTGAGAAGGCTCAGCCTCTATCACCTTCTACATGTGAAACAGCACCAAGATAGCCTCCTCCAGATGCACTCTACACAGGCAGTCTCAGGAACTTAATCTCCTGTTTCTGGGAATCTCAGAAAATGACTCATCTATTTCTTTACCCCTTCTTTTTATCTCTCTTGCTCTTCATGTGCTTTTCACCCAGCAACAAGTTCATCGGGGTAATGCTCACAAGTCGAGTTGCACATAAGGCTGCAAAAAAGACCCCCTGGGCTTGACGGGCCCTTCAGGTCAAGAAGTCCCTCTCTGGAAAAGCAGCAGAAGACCATACATCACTCTATTGCAGTGGCAGGCAATAAATGGAAACACAATAATATCGATAAAATACGTACGAAGCCTATGATATTCTCTCTTCTGGGGCCACAGCATTGACGAGATGTCACTGACAAACCACCAGGAGTTGCCACAGAGCTCTGACACGTTGATTTTCTGAAGCTGGAGTCTCCAGCTGTATTTCTATTAAAACAAAGGATCTAGGGGTTCTTCCTGCGCACCTGGGAGCTGTTGGCTATGGAGTCAAGCAGACCAGAACTTGTGCTGTTTCATTTTGGCCCTGCAAACTACCTAAAGCTCCTGTAAAATAAGAGCTCATTAGGGGCAAAATTGACAGTGAAGATATTTTCTGCAGCTAAGCTTACAAACCAAAATGCTTATTTCTAAAAAGATGAGGGGAAGGGCAAGGGAAAATGAGCTAAAAATATGTGGTCATGTTTTCTACATTGCAAAGAGTTGTTTAATAGAAAACCCTGCAGCATAAGATTTAATCCCTCTCTCTCTCTCTGATGTGCAGCCTCACCCAACATGTTAAGATGCAGGATTCCCGGATGCAATTTTATTTTCTTTCTGAAAGATTTCCAGACTCACTGGAGACAAACCAACTTGCCTATATTCCGAAAGATTTAAAAGTTGGATTTCTAACTAGACCAAACTTCTTCGACATTCTAGTTGTGAATGAAAAAAATGGAATTATCATGTGAAAATTAAAAATGGAATACAGCAGTGCAGGGATTTGACACCCTTGTCTGTGCTCTGTGATGATATCTCTGCTTCTTTGGCAGAGTTGACTCTTGACTACATTTCAGTGACATTCAGTTTGAAAATATCCTCATCTCCCTGTGTCAGGAGGTTCACTCAGCTCCTAAGAAGAGCAGAGACATTCCAAGCATCTCTGACACTTGGATTGTGCCATGCAGGCAGAATAAAAAAAGGACTTAGGAAACCAGACTATCATTCTGTTTCTTCACAGGTATGATGTTATACATCTATATCTCTCTATATATATAAACAGGTTTATATTTTTAAGTGCAGCAAGCCCAGAAGGTAGCTGAGAATGAAAATATAGCTGAAAAAACAGCTGTCTGAACTGGGGATGGTTAAAAGACAGAGCTGCTTTCTTGCAGGCCAGCATACTTGAGACAGGCAAAGAAAGGGAGCCAACAAGTGCCTTTAGTCTTGTTCTTTTGGGAGAACTGAGATGGAGAAGACAAAATGATTTGCCCTGTCAAAAAGTGGGGATAGCCTTCTTCCACAGAAGTCATCCAAGCTCAATTTCCTAAGTCCAGGTTAGTAGCATGCCCTTGAGTCAGTATTGATCTAGTGTTCTATTTTAATAAAATTTTACAGGCTCAAACAATATTCCATGATCACTCCTGTGACACCAGAAAAGTCTTTACTTGCTGAGCATAAATACATCCTCAGCTGCCCTTTGATGGAAATAGATCTGAAACTCTGGAGCTGCAGGAAGATCCAGTACTTCAGGGACCCACCCGCCCAACAAGCAGTGCAAGATTAGTATCAGGCTCAAGGCAGAAAACCAGATATCTTCTCTTGGAGGAAAAAAAAATAGAAGAGTTTGTATCAAATGGGTCCTTGTTTTTCATCATATTCTTTTACTGTTGAGTTCTGTATGCCCTATTAGTAAGAAACACTCGTTGAAAGAAATGGAAACTTGAAGGAGCCAGAGAAATACTGAATGACAGTGGTATCCTCAAGAAACTTTCTTTCAAAGGAAGCTCATAAAATATGTAGCCCAGCATGTTCTTTACTTTCTAATCAGGTTTTCTGATATAATGAAAGTTCATCCAAAAAGACACTTGCTCATTCATGATGGTTCTGTCAAAAAAAGGGGAAACGCAAATCACGAGAAAAGAAGATCAACTTAATCCATTTCAGCTTAACTGTGCAGGTGAACTCAGGAGGAAATGATATTAAACTGAAATCTGTGAAATTTTGTGAAATTAAAAATGCTTCTTTAGACAGCCAATATTTGCTGAAGATTACCCTGTGTTGTTGATGTTGCTAATTAGAAAAGAAAACACTTGGGTTTTGCCGCCACATTTGGCCCTTCTATTTGCTGAAAATGTAAATAACCATGTTGCTGTCCCCACTCTTAATGGGATTTAGCGTCATGTTTAATGCTGTAGAGCACAGCAGCACCTTACCCTGCAAGCAGCAGGCAAAGCCAGCCTGTCGCTCAGGGACTGCTTGTGCTGGTGGCACTGGGTTTGCAGAGTGTGCCAGATTCAGTCATGTGTACGAGCATCACCTCGCTGACAGCCACACAGAGATATTCAGGACAATTAGGATGGTAATCAAGAATTGACATCACCTCCTGCTCAGCCCATGTTATTCAATATAAAAATAAGCTCAATTAGTTCTGCGTTCAGGGTTTGGGTTCACATTAAGTTGTGGAAGCGGCAATTAATTCGGGCTTCTCATTTTGGTAGGTTGAAAAAAAATATGATAAGCATTTGGGTTGTTGTTTTCACTTTTAATAAGAGCACAATTTACTCTTAAGGTCAGAAGTGTGACATATGTTCTGTCTTGTGTTACAAAAATAATGATGTATCGGGTCATCTGAGATATACAGGGCTGAGGGGAAATAAGGAGAAAGCAAGACAGAGAGACAGCTCCTGGCTTGCTGCTGACATGATTCTCTCTTTCTGTGCAGCCATCATTAAAATGCCAGGCTGCTAAATACCTCAAAAAATAAAACCATGTACTAAAAAGAATTATTTATTGGCTTGGATTGCAAAACAAAACCCTCTTGTGGAACAGGCATTTAAAATAACTGTTTTGATATTCAGGCAACACCTAGCAGTGAGACAGCTTGTCAATGCCTCCTTTATAAAACACTTATTTCTTAAAAAGCGTTGCATTTCTTGTCAGCTAAAAAGAAAAATGGTTAAATCAGCTTGTCTATTTTTGAAATGAAGATCAGCAAAAATCAAACCAAACCAAAACAAGACATTTTAACTATTTCCAAGTTCTGTTTATGCTTCTTCTTAGCAAAGAAAAATTTTATCTCCCAAAAGGAAAATCCAGGAAAGCCAGTATTAAGAATAATTTTATTTTAAATCCAATACTGCTACTTAAGCTGTTTAGTTGGCTCAGAGGATGGACTGTGAAGATGTATTAATTTTAAGAATTAGGAAGGCATCAGCAGTATCATTTCCCATTGTTTCCTGGGAAGCATATTGAGGAGCACATTCTCAGTCATCTTTTCACGTCCCATACAGAGGACTCAGTTTGCAGTGGTATTTGCACATCCAGAGGCAAAGCAGCCTGCAGAGAGGTGTCTGATTGCCCTGTAACCCCCAAAGTGGGCAGACTGCTCAAGTAGCAGGCTAATTTATTCCTCTCCAAATGAAGTGCTGCAGACCAGACTCCAAGAGAAATTGTCAGCACCCTACTCCATGAAATCAATGAGACTATTTAGAGAGCAGGAGTATAGGCAGACAAGAGAATTTCTGTCAGGTGAATTGCTCCATCAGCTGAAATGATCGGAGGAGGAATCAGCATGTTCTTGCAGACGTACTCCAACCCAGTGCACTCTGAGTGAATTGGTGCAGTGCCCATCCTCCATCAAGACGCTTTTGGCGGTGATGCGCACGTTTTTCTGGAAATCTGCTCTTTAATTCATTGACATTAATGTTCAAAGCAGCACTTAGTCAGTAGGGCTGCATAAGCATGAGAAGGGAACCAGGCCAGCAGTACTTCTGAAGGAAAATGATGGCTGAAACTAAATGAATACAGCATCCCGCAGAAAATTCCTGCTCCAGAAAATATTTTTAGAAGCCGCCTATCAAGTGTCTCCCTGTGCTGAGGCACCCTTGGAACCGCCTGTTTTACCATAGGTCAGACCTGTCTCTAAAGGCCAGGCCTGACAGGCTGGGTGCTGATACCAGGCCAAGAAATGGAAATCTGTGGGGCTTTCTTTTGCTTCTTTTAGACTGATGACCTTTCTGAAGCCTGACACAAGGTACAGGGTATTACTATTTGGGGTTTGCTTGCTATGATTCTATGCTGCCTATCTGAAAAAACTTCACAGAGTAGCTTTTGTTGGCTAAGTGTGTTATATGGTATTTTGGTGTAATGTGATGCAAAGTACAGCATTAGGAAATAGTGGCATCCATTTAAAAATAACAAGCAAAAAAAGAAGAAGAAAAACAGAATGTACTTCAATTTTTTCACAGTCTTTCAATGAAATGCTTAATAAAGAGAAGAGTCAGGTTTCTCAGGTTGCTAGTTTGTTTTCACAAAAACCATCACTCCTGTAGCTTCCATCAGCGCTTGTTTGCCTATGGAAAGACAAAGAATTAAGAAGAATTATAGCTTTCATCACGGATTAGAGCATAAAACAGAGCAACATCACCTCAAAAAAACCCAAACCACAAAACAAACAAACAAAAAAAACCCAAAAAAAACCTCCCAAAACCAAAAAAAAAAATGAAACCAAAAAACAACAACCCAGAAAATTCCCACCAAAACAACAACAAAAAATCCTTTGAAAACCATTTCCAAGCAACCAAACCAAAACACAGCCATCTAAAATTCCAAAGGGGACTCTGATTACAGTGGGTCAGCCAAACAACTGAGCTTGAGAGTAAGAGCCATAGATAAATATTTCCTAGGGTCTCAGTTAAAGTCATTTGGCAAGTAATTGTTTTTAATTCCTATCTCTTCAGGTGCCCTCAGCAGCACCAGGCAACCCCATAAATGAGAAAATTAGTTTATGCTTTTTCTCCAGATTCCTTTCCACCAAATCATTATGATGGCTGCCAAGTAAAGTTCTAGTATCTGTGGATCACACCATCTTTCTCCCCGGGAAATATCTGCAATCTACTTCTCATTCCAAGTTCCAGGAAAGGAGAAGCAGCAGCTCCAGGTGCATCCCTGTGGACCTACAATTACCATGGGATTCCCAAGATGTTGCGCTGCAACATTGAGATTCCTGCTGCCCAGTCCCTACCTAACCCATGTCTTGACCTGAATGTCATCCACCAAACTTAGATTTAAATATTTAAAGACACAAAAAGCAAGAATTATCTAAGGGAATGACCTAAAAGCATGGATCTGAAAGTAGGTTAGGGAAAATCTCTAAGCTGGCAGGTAAAGATGAGGCACTTGAATCATTATTTATCGTCATGTAGGTTTTATGTCTTGATGTTAAAACACTTCATAGATAACATTTAAATAAACATGGTGTTATTATAATTACACATAGGCTACACTTGTGAAATATTATAATTTCTAGTTTGAGGTACTTTATGTATTTGAGAAATTGGGAAGAGGAGAAGATGTGTGACTATTTCTAATTATCAGCATCCTTTTATAGTTTCACGTGAAAGAATCCTTTGTACTGGAAATTTATTTGTCAGTTTGTTGTTGAATCCAAATGTGTGCTTTGCAGCTTTGAGCTGATAAATCCACATGACAGCACGCTGCTGTGCACACATTTGAAAATAGCGTAGCCATCCATGTGTGGGGCATATTTATGTGAAGGTTATAAACCTTCTGATCAATCCAAAGGCAATTAAATCAAGTGTACTGCTGGGAAACATGGCCATGCTATTCCTTGAGCTGCTCTGGCTTGTACGGACACTCTGCAGGTACTAGCAGATCCCGCTATTTCTGGTTCTGGGCTACTTTCTGCGTCCTATGTTGTGGTGTTCAAAATCCTGATTCTCCCTGTTTCTGAATTTTGAAAAGTAGTATCATTTATGGTGAGCCAGAAGCAGAGCTAGGGGCTGAGGAAGCAGTAAGTCAGTGAGGAAAAGAGCACGCTTTGGCGCTCTTGCCTGAAGCTTTACTGTTGTCACTAATTTCTGCCAAGCATGAGGTTTAACTCCAGAGAAGATCTCGCCTAATCGTCGCCATATTTCTGCCACTGCTGCCACAGCTGTGTGACACTGCACAGTGAAGCAGGGTAGCACAAAACACAACTGAGCAAAAATCTGTTCTACCCGAGGAGCGCCATTTCTTGCTGTGGTTCGGTCAAATCCATTACTCCTAAAACAGGACCTGCAGGAGAGGGTCCCTAGTGATGTGACAGCACTGGCAAAAATGGCTGGCAGAGGACAAGGGGACATTGCACAAAAGTTTGTACCACCAGTGAAAGAAAATTTAATGAAAACATTAATTTTAGAAAATGTTTTGTTTTCATTTGACCTACAGAAAAAAAGAAGTTTTGACTACAAACCAAGACAGATACTTTCTTCATTAACATTTTCTACACTAGGCCTTTTATTGCAGTCAAGTCACTTTCTGGGACAAAACATATCTGTGAGAAGACAAGTTTTGGAATATTAACCAGAAGGGAAATAATCCTTTTCATTCACACCAAGTCATTGTAAACTTAACATACAGCAAGGAAATAATTTTGTATCTGCAGCAAGTAGTCCCTACAGTTAGATAATTCAGAAATTTTCCCTGATAAACTTACACAAAAGATATAACTTATTTAGTTTAGATTTTAAAAGGAACTGTTTTCCTGAGTTGGCATTTCCTGGTAGGAATTTGCAAATGCTACCTTCTAACACTCACTGTACCATTATATATTAAAAGAGTCCATCCCAAATGCACTCCAGCAATATAAGGGTATCAGCTTTTGCATGTGGTTATCCAGCTGTCATTTTACATATGTCAATGTGGGTCCCAGGCCTACTTTGATACAGAAAAACACTGCCTGATTCTTTTTTTTTTTCTTTTTTGTTTGCTCCTGACAAATAAGAAAATCAAGGAATAATTAAAGCGCAGACTGGAACAAAAATAACCTCCTAGTAAACAAGTGTGCTCAAGCAAAATAAATGATAATTTATTTTACAAGCAGAGATTAAAAGAGCTTGGCTTGTTCAGCTTCTCAAAACAATAGCTAAGAAGGTAGATGACTGTTCCCTATAAATATATCCGGGTATGTAAACACGAAGGGAGAGAAAAATTACTTAAGCAACCAGTAGAATATTGGCACAAGGACAAATGAGTACAAACGAGCCATGAATTAATTACAGTGAGAAATTAGGATAAGTACCTGGAAGTAGAAGAGCTGCTTTCAGGGTAATTTATGGAAAAATGAGCTGCCCAGTTGCTCTGTATTCAGCCTGAAAAGGAGTATATTGGTCTTATTCCTCTCCTCAAAGCTCAGGCTGTGTGTACATTCTGACTTGTATCCCATAACACTAGAGAGTGATAAACTTTTTCTTCATTTGGCATGTGAAAAGGAAAAATTAAGTGAATATCCTCATGCCATTTCATTTTTATAGAACTCCTTTTAGATTCTGCGGAGTCAAACACTTACTAACTTTTCCATGGGGGAAGAGAATGAATACGGAGCCCTCCCCTGGAATCCCAGACCAAGAAAATCCCACTTGGTCCATGCACTTCCCCAAAACTGAGAGCACTCCTTTCCCCAAGAGGGAACACATGCTCTGATCCAAAAAATAAAACAATAAAAATTTTATTCTGGCACACCCAAGAGCTCCCACCAAGGAAGTGCAAGTCCTCATTTTCCCTACCACAAGGCAAATTTGAGCTTTTTTTCACAGCTAGGAAAATTAGGGGTTTTTTTAAGCAAATATTTCTTAAGCTTGATTTTTTTATTCCCTACTCGCTGGTAAACTGTCTGTAAATGGATTTTTAAAATGACAGTGTTCATCCTAGACTTGAAATTATTCACAAACATGTCCAATAAATAATTCTTGTTCTGCAGACTATTTGTAAAATGCATAAGTATCTGGAATTGAAAATTCATGTTATGCAGCTAATTAGCCTTCACAGAGGGCTTAAGAAGGCCTGAAGGGTGCCTAGGGCTTCTCCCAGCTCTTGGCTCAAGGATGCATTTCCCCTAACTGAATTTACATTTCTACATTTTTTGGACCATTTTGTCTGGAAATCATGCGCCTCCTCCACTCCCAGATTTCTACTTGTATCTCAGTACAGTATTTGTTTGTTTTGATCAGTCTCTCCTAGAATAACAAAATGCATTCCTGCTCCCTCACTAAATTAAAGTACACTTAAATCTGTATCTTAAAGACAATTTAGAAAAACAAGTAAGCCAGCAAAAAAGAGGATAAAGAAAGTGGGTGTCTTCCATTCAGCTTTCTTGTTAGATGCTCATCTTTGAATTCAGTTTTCTCCATACTTACCTCTTTTAGTTTATTTTTCTTTATTTCTGCCTACACTGTGAATGTTTAGCCATACAAAATTTAGACCTCTTGAAATGCAAGGAAACTTAGCAACTATTAAGCATTACTGCTATTCTTTCAATACCCATCCCACTTATTGATAATACCTCATTATGTTACAATGAAAAAATAAGATAGACAATTTATAAAAAATGAAAGAAATTTGTTCAGTTCCATAATCTTAGAAGTCACTCATGATCTTCAGATTAAAAAACCCAGTTTTGTCTGCTAGGAGATATTAAACTTCATATATGTATCAGTTTTGGCTCTTTTCTCCCTCATAATTTTCATCAATATTTAGAAAAGTCATTAGTCACTATTTGTTAGTTTTCAAGAAAATACAAATTCTTTCAATTGTCAAAGCTTTGCTAGAGCAATTTTGGCTGAAATATTTTTGAAGAATGTTTGGAAGAGTGGCTTTGAGTGGAAAGCTGTGGGACCTTTCAGAACTTCCAAATATGTTATACTTTCACTGCGCTAGTACCATGAAAATTTGGGTGACTGTCCCTTTAACAGATCACTGCTGCACTGGATTTTGGTCAGGATTTAAAGTTACTGACTGATATTTAGAAGTATCATCATCAGCCGTGGTCAGTTGTGCATACAAAGACAAACTCTTACTGTTCAGAGAAATCAGAGGTTCTGTCAAACAAGTACCCGGGTATGCATCTAACTGTTCTTAAAAAAGCTACTGAAGTTTTATTTAAGAGAAAATAAACCACCTTTCAGATCACATGGGTCTATATCAAAACATTATTGCTGTCAAATCTGAATCCCGAATCAAATCAAATCTGAAGGATCAGAGAAACTGAGAAAGCTGTAGGTTTAGGAACACCTTCTCAGCAAGGTGTGTTTACTGACATTCTTAGAAATATTGGGCTGCTTTTAAAGACAGACCTGCTAACCAGCAAATCTCATGTAATTCCACCTAGCATTGAATACCTGCTTTTAAAGGTGCTGTTTTAAGGAATGAGTCCCAAGGTGGAAGCTTAGGTCACCTGAACGATGTAATTACTGAGAAAGAGCAGGTTGAGAGCTCGCAGATTCCACCTTGTTTTATTTCTGGAGCTGACAAAAGCTGCAATTCGCTCTTTAGTTAAACCTGGTAGATTAATGACCTATCAAATTAGGGATGCTGTACACTGCATCAAAGTCACAACCAACTTATTCAGATCCCTTACTTATTAAATCAAATCCATAACCGAGCAAACCACACACACCACTAGCGAAATGCATTCCCTGATCCACCACTGAGATGGTGATCAATATCTTCACACCAGCCATGTACTTCATTGTACTGAACTCACAGAGCACAGCTGGGATAAGTTCCTTCAATGTAAATATGTTCTCCCTGGAAACATGCTGCGTACTTATGCATCATTCCCAAGATAATCTCTGGAAATAACTTGTAACTTTCATCAGTGCCTACCTAGATCATGAGCATATGGATTATGAAACCCAGCATATCCTCACTTTGAAACCAAATACAACATCACAAAATCTCTGAGGAAGCTGTAAAATATATTTTGACAGGTTAAGCTCTCTGGTCTGTATAGCACATGTATGCAGAGTTTAATGCCAAAAGATTTTAGAGCAGCTCGGTGAGGTGGAGAAGAATCAATATTCCCATTGCACATACACAGCTGGCACAGAACCTCATAGCAGTTGTCCTTGGAAGCTGAGCTCTGGAAGAAAAATTTCCAGGATTAAAAAGTTAATACTGCAGGCTTGGTCTGATTCTTAATTTTTGATTTGGAGTCACAGACAGGCAATTAATTTAAATTAGGTGGTATCAGAAGGGATGCTGCTGTAGCAGATTTCTCATCTGTTAATTTAGAACTAGCAGCAATGGTATCCAGTCAAGTTTATTTTAATTTATGGGCATCTTTAGCCTTCTGCTCAGAAGGAAGATCAAATGTAGAATTGATCAAACTTTTTCAATATTGTTTTTTCTTCTCCTTTTAATTTTGCAGCACTTGCTTCCAAATGCCTGACACAGAAACACAGGTGAAATATATGTCATAAGCAGTAAAATTCCAATACTGCTAAAAGTGATCAAGATCTGAGTATGCTGGGTATTGGTAGAATTTCTTTCCCTTTGCTAATAAATATCCTACAATTTATAGTTAGGAATCACTTTAATACGAGTATTTCTTACACAAAGTATATTCTCACAGCTACAAGTATATGTCCCATTATTTGAAGTGTGCTTGACTTTATTTTTTTCAAAATTACATGTCAATTCAGATAAAGGGTAACATTGGAGGTAAAAAGTGGATAGTGATATCCTATTTATCTGCATATGATTTAGCAAATTATAATTTTGACTCTATATATGAGGTACATGTCATTAATTTTGTAGAAAGCCGCATCTGACTTCCAGGGTTTGGGCTACTGCTGAACAAAGTAACTTGCCTCAGCATCCTGCTCAAAAGACTGCATGTCTTAATTTACTCCAGGACCCTCAGCAGACTATAAAAGCCTTACACGAGCTTCCTGGCTTTTTAAGAAACTATATTTCTGACTTGCTGTTCATCATCCAAATGTTATCTGATTTAATCCTGCCTGTGGAACAGGTTTAAATATGCAATGTTGCCAAGAACTCTGACTCCCCTTTACTGACCTGGGCGGCTGTGTCGCTCTGCGTCCATCATACATCTCCTCATATGAAGGAAATGGACTTTGCTAGAACAAAACCAGGACTCTTCCACAATTTTAGCATGTCTTGTAGAGAAAGAGAGAAATGAGGCTGAAGGAAAGGGGGTCAAACTCTCATCACCAGTTCTGATAGTGGTTTAGGAGAACTCCAAGGCCACACATCTTGCTTGCCAGGAAAATGGTGACAGACATATTCAGAGTAACCTTTGGTCCAGACGGAACCCCTTTAACAGGAAGACTGACTCAGAAGGAGTAGAATTAAACTCTCTCCACCACTGTTTTTCCACCCTAGGCAGCAGAATACCAAAACCCAATCTGGGAATTCCTAACACTTCCTGTAAAGACAGGTTTTAGTTTTATAGGAAGGCAACAAAGGTAACACGGCAAACTGATATTGTTTTGAGGCTCTAATTTTCACTTGTAGCCTTTTGTGCTATTTTTGTCTTTACTAGAGAAGAGGTTGCCTTGACTGTGGCACTTAAATTGACTAAGATTTATTACATTCTCCCAGCAATTTCTTTAATGCGCCTTCAGAGCATTATGTAAAAATTGAGCAGGCGGAAGAGTCTGCTCCAGAACTGCACACCAACAGATGTCTGGCAGCATCCTTCCAAGCCCCTATCCCCTGCTGGAAATATCAAAGCTGCAATGTCCACTCAACAAGACTGTCAAAGTCACCACTCCTCGGCAAGGACAGCAGGACACAACTTTCATGGAGCAGGTCCAGCAATAATAACATCAAGCCCAGATTAGGCTCTTGGGGTAGCAAGGCAAACAGCCAAGTGGATATGAACATTAGGGAGACAAAATTCCACAATTATGACCCACTGCTGGTTTCAGAGGGAGAGAGATCACCATCCAGGATTTCTATGAGAGTTTTTTTATATGTAAAGTGTGTTTTACTGAATTCCTTAGAGATTAAGGAAATGTTCTAAAAAGCACTAAGTTACCTAAAGGACCTAATATTAAAAAAAATAATAATGCGTAATGAGCCAATCTGTTTTAAAAAATACATGTTGTACTTCAAGGTTACACATATACTGTCAAAACGATTCCCTGGTTCTCTGTGTCAGTGGCGGGAAGGATACATTCTATGCAAAAGGATGCGTGCCAACAGAGCTACTAGATAGTGTAATGAGCCCAGAGGAAAGCGTGCTTCTCTTAAATGACAGCTTAGACAAGGAAATCACATGCTTAAAAATGGTCTTGGTAAAGGACTGAAATTACAAATCAAATAAGCAGGAAAGGATTCATGACATTGTTTATTAAAGAGAAATTTGCTATCAAAGTTAAGCATCAAGTAGATGATTGACCAGATGTTTGGAAATATTTCTTCTGTGACTTTTAAACTGATTTTGGGAATTAAATCTTCATGTGTGTTACTTAGAAGCTCTTTTATACATCATGCAAATTGTTCTGCAGTGGTCTTATTTTACTGTGTATATTTTTATGTGGTTATTTGTTTATTTTTATGTATTGTACAATTTCAAAAGAAACCTATGATATGAAAACCCCACACTTTTTGAACTCCCAACTCTGCAGTGTGAACAAGGACAGTAGAACACATAGCTCAGAATAAAAATATAGATGAACCGTAGATATACTGAATTTCACAAGAGTTCATAGTGTTCAGTAGGAATAATACCTGGATGAGCCTTCTTTTCAAATTTAACCACTTAGATGATTTTTTATTAAAGAAAAGCTTGTCACAGAATGCAACCTTAAATGGTGATGCTACAAACACTTTAAAACCATACTGTAGAGCCAAGGGAAAGTTTGATCTGAAAGGCAAACCTCTTCATTATATTCTCTGAAATCAACTGAAAAGTAATAAAGAATCCTCATAGTGCATTCTATACAAATACAGACTAAAGGAAAAAAGAAAATGCAATGTTCTGGTGTTTTAAGTCTGCAGTAAAATGTCAGCTAAAACTGAGCAAGGGAATACCTTGGTACAGTTACTCAAAATATATTCTTGCCTTTCCAAGTTATTAAGTGTTAAAAAAGATGTATCAGACAGAACCACACTAAGCTGCTTTAGGTTATCTCTAGAGACAACTGAAAGATAAATATTCATATTTTAGCATATGTACACATATAAATAAATACAGTTATCCTTATATATGAAAGAGCTCTATATTTGAACAAAAATAATTTAAAAGCAGATGATTTTTGGGCTCTGAATGTGTTTTATTTAATATTGATTTGATTTTCTAGGGAATGTACTTGTTCCACTGCTTTCGCATTTGATTTAGCAGATGGTAATTTTGATTCCTATGTGAGGTGCATGGCATGGTAGGTAAAATGTCTGATAAATAGGGAATTCAACTGAATAGGAAGTATATTTCATTTCACAATTCAATGTCTATTTAAAATATTCTTGTTCAAGAGAGAAAAAAACGTGTTTTAACTTGGCCTGTTGATTTCATCACCAGCTGTGTTCCAAGATACAGTCATATACTGTAAATATTTAATTACAGTATTTGCTCAGTTTTTTCTCTATATGTTGTAATGTCTCATGCATTCAATATAATTTTAAATTGGGAGACAGGTTGCTTAGGGTCCCTTTGTCCTGTGCAAGATGAAGGGACGGGGAGAGAGCTGGGTGGGCCCCAAGCTGCCTCTCCTCTCTCATCAGGCAACTCTGCCCGACAGCTCCCCGCAGCCACAGGGGCACCTCAGCCCGGCTGGGGAGCTGTGTTCCCCTGTCCGACTGCTCCTGGAGTGTCCCCCAGCCTGCACAGCCCTGCCCCGTGGGGAAGGACACAAGGGCAGGACAAATCCACATGGTGGGGTAAGGGCAGAGGTGCTGCCCAAGCCGTGGCTCCCTCCGAGCTGCCGGAACAGCAGCTTTTACCCTTCCTTGCTGGGGGTTAAAAGGTGACCTGGGCATGTAGGACATGGAAATGCCCCCATCCACTCCCTGTTCAGGCGCTGAACAGAGGGCAAAAGCCGTTCCCAGGGTGGTGTGTGCATGGCTGGGAACCCCTCCTGCCCTGCCGTGGGATGTGGCACCACGATTGACACAGGAGGAACCTGCAGTCAAATTCACAAGTGAGTGTGAGCTTCTTGTGACAGAGGTGGGAAATCCACAAAGGCATCCTCTGTGCTGCAGCCCACCTCCAGGGGAGGTGACAAATGGCAGCACCTTCCCCCTTTGTTTGCACCATCACACCAAAGTGCAATCACACAGCTGATGACAGAACCAAAAGGAAGAAGTTTCTCCACAGTTACTTGAGAGATTGCGGAGTCTCCATCCATGGATATACTCAAAAGCCAAGGGAACACGGTCTTGGGCAACTTGTTCATGATGAGGCTGCTCAAGCAGGGTGGCTGGACCAGAGGACCCTCACAGATCCCTCCCAACCTCAGCCATTTTGTGTGATTCTGTGCTTTGGTCTGACTCCTAAAACACCTGAGCTCAGCCCTGATGCCTGCTGACAAGGGTTCTGGGGCAAGGGTTGATCCCAGACTCCTCCCATAGTATTCATCACCAGACCACATGTCCCCAGTCCAAAACATTGTATGTCAGACACAGGCAGAATAAAAAAAAAGATCATTTCAGTACAAACAGCAACTGCAGGGCTGAGGGCTGGCCCAGGAGCCACAGGGGTTCAGCTGGTGACAGGAAATCGGCACCTGCAACAACAGAGGGAGAAAGCACTGATGAACCCACAAAGGCAGGAATTGGTGTGCTTTGGTTCCTTCTCCTTGGGGAACACAGCTGACAAGGAGCTGTTTATGGCCCAGCAGAAAGAGCTCTTGCTGGCTAGGACTTCAGAGAAAGAGGGAGTCTTAGAGAAGAGAAAAAATGGTCAAGAATAAGAAGAAAACCATCAGGGCAGAAAATATAATTTAAGAGAGATATCTCTGAAGAGACGTTGGGTCAAAGGCCACAAACATTCCAGGTCCAACAAAAGGACATGGACTGGGAGGGCATCGCTCCACAGGAAGGTCAAGAGGACACAAGCTGATTTATAAGCCCAGAAGCAGCGGAAAACATAACAAAATGCTTGTAAGTAAACAACAGAGAAAGATTAAATGTTTCCTTTAACCTCCTCAAACTACGTTAACATGGTTTCTGAGTGAAATTACACTGCTCAAAGTGGACCAGGTCACTCCAAGATATTTCATGAGTCGAATCCAAGGTTTCCCAAGTTGTTTTAATAACATAAAAGTGTTTATAGCCTGATGAAACCAGTTTTATCTCTGTACCATAAAAAAACCCCACACAATGTTTGAAAGAGCAAAGGCACCGTTTGATGCATATTGCTCTGGGAAACCTGAGAGAAGCCCAGGGGAGAGTGGAAAAACAGCAGTGATGAGAAGTGCACACAGTTATTGTAGTATAGCACACCAAAGCTGTTTAAGAAGCCAAGTAAAAGCTGTAGCAGATGAGCCTGGAGGTTATGACAGGGGCCTTGGACCTGGAAAATACATTTTCTATGAAGCTCCAGGAGCAAATATCATGATTTGGAGGGAAAACAAAACCCATGAAAAGGAAAAGAAGAAAATGAGCTCAAGAAAAAAAAAAAAAAGAAAAGGAAAAAAAAAAGGAAAAGAAAAACATGGAGATTTGGTCCTTTCAGGTCAAATGCTACATTCGCAAAGCCTGAGCTCCCTTCTACACTATCATTTCAAGGAGAGATAAAGATAAAACACTTCAGTAGGCAATATGAGTACAAATCTGAAAAATGCCTCAGATCCAGGTTTTCAAAGATATCTATGGAGAGAATAGCTACATTAAAAAAGAATAAAATTCAGGTATAAAGTGCTTTCATATCTCCCTTTTAAATTCATCAGTGCCATGTAGGTGATAGTCAAAGTCTTGCTAAAGGCCCAGCTATATTTTTAAGTATTGAAGTACCTTGGAGAACATGAGCCAACATCTCTTAGAATCTTTCCAAAATGAAATGCAATTTCTTGTGTTCATACGTTAGCAATTTTAATCCTTCCTGCACCAAAATAAAGGGCCAAAAGCAGAGTTTAAAATAGTAGTATATTCCAGCTGTGGGATTCCATGTAAATAAACAGAACCCTGAAGAAATACTAGTTGTTTTGAAATTTCTACCAGGAAATTAAGTAAAGTGGACTTAAATCATAGAAGAAATAAAAAACGTGCATTTTATCCAGTTAAGCTTCATTATCTTAAATTATGCAAATTATGATAGTGGAATTATAAAAATGCATCTCTTCCAAGGGTTTCTCCCTTAAAAATCCCCAAATAAGTCCTGTGCAATCCAAAACTGCTTTTCTCCTGCCTCCCATTATATGTCCCACACTCCAGTGATGGGCCTGGAAGCAGCCATCAAGGTGCAGTGTGGTCTCCCCCTCCTGCCATTGTCTCTCTGAGCGCCAGTGTGGGTGTTCAGAAGAGTTTTTGTCACATAAGCTAGCAGATACCTTAAATAAATGTAATGTGAAATGCAATTATGCTTGACAACACAGCTACAAAGGTCCAGTAAAGATTACATAGATAAAGTCACATCGACATTGACTGCAAAATTATTTAATTGTATCTCTTTATTATATTCTAAAAAATGTCTATATGGAGAAGTATTTAAATTGTAGCAAATATAAACAGGTGTTATGTATGTTCAAATGTGCATATTGTTCTTGTATCCCTGGGAGGCTTTATTATTGTGCTACCCTGACACTCACAGCAGAGGCACTATGCTGTGGTGTACCTAAGTTTTCATAAATTCCCAGGTGGAATTACCTGTCTCAGCACACTCAGAACCACAGGTCATCACATTTTCAGCATAAGTACTGCTCTTCCATATTTCTGATTAATGCATTTTGCTTTACTGTTCACTCTATCAACTACTTAAAATTTAAACCTGCTATCAAATCAATACAAGGCTTTCTAGTGTTCAGTATTCAACTCTCAAATGCCTTTCCTTTTTTATCTTTTTTTCTCAGTGTTCCTTAGGTGTATTAAGCACTCTGGAGACGGAGGTAAAGACCATGGCATACAACAGAATTCCCTTCCAAAGTTTATGTTTAAACTACTTTTCTTTACAGTACTAAGTAAAAATACCTGGAGTTGTAGATACCAGAGTAACTTTGAACAACTTCTGTGTCCCAGTTAGATCACCCAGATCCCCTACAGATTACATAA
>WEIT01017497.1:6304-21407 GCA_013389985.1 Dryoscopus gambensis | reverse complement strand
ATATCTGAAAATACAATACTAGCTTAATGGGCTAGAAAAACTATAAAAATCTGAGAGTATTATTTTGCAGTAATTTTACCCATTAGCATCTTCTTCCTCAAATTTCCATCTTCATGAATATAGAGCTGTAAAATCTTATTCAAATTTCCTGCACAAAATCTTAAAGAAGAAAATACAATAATCACTTCAAATTAATTTTTTTCATACCAACAAATGTCTCCAAATCCAGGTCCTATGCTAGCATGTGTTTAGACAAGTTCTGTTAAAAGATTTGTGAATTAAGATAATTATCTTAACTTCCTGTTGATGAATTTCCTTTATGTACAGATTTTTGAATTGTCTGTGGTTTTGCATGTTCCTATGATCATGCTTTATATCTTATACACTCTAATATCTTATAATATTTCTTTTTGTTGTAAATCATCTCAGCAGATAGTTTTAGCATTCACTTGCTTGTATTCATCTGCTACATCTCTGGTTCACGAGCAGACCTGGAAATCCTGGAAGAAGCCCTCCATTTTACAAGGTGACCTTTATATTCTTTCAAAAAGAAGAATTTCTTTTCAATGTCCTCTTGCACTTCTGGTGAGAGTCTCAGGTAGTTTAAAAGTCAGTGAATATGTGGCGTTTGGTTTACATCAGGCAAACTGTGAAATCACATTTAGGAGCTAAGATACACTGTATCCTAGCTAGTAATTTACAAAGAGCTTGACCAGTACAGTGAGGAAAATGTTACAAGCTTTACTACAGCTTTAATAGGAATGAAAACACACTGTTATAATTTTATAAGTGACTTCGGAGACTGGAGAAGAAAGGTGCTTGTAAAGAAAAAAAAATATCTGGAGAAGGAATACAAACAACCACATTAAAAAATCCCGAGGCAGAATTATGTATTGGCATTTCTTAACAGTAACATGTTGCTGCTTTAAGACTCATTAGAACAAAATCTTCTTGATGTTAAATTTCTCTTACAGAAGTGCCAGAAGTACTTTATTCTTAGACACCCTATGACTATTTAATCACCGTTTCTATGAGAAAAGACTATTGTATATCATGATTCTAGCAATTAGGAAGTTTAAATGTATCTTTATATTAAACAGACGCTTTGCACACTTTCCAACCTGTAGTCATCTTGAGAGAAATGTCATAATTAATTGCTCTGTTGACTGTTTTGAGGGGGAAAAAAGGAGAATCTGAGTGTTGATGAAACTGTAAATAGTCAAACTTTTCTCAGGAAGAAGAGACAACTAAGGCATTTCTTGTGTAAACTGCTAAATATATCTCAATAGGCTAGTCTAACGAAGTCCTTGAATAGCTAAGCATCTTGACAAAATGATAAATAGTCCCTTTTATCAAGGGGAAAATGTTGTAAATAAGTTTTTCTAATGCTTTTATTTTATGAGATTAGATTAATTTTTCATTGCTTTATTTTACCACATTACCTTTAACTAGGACACTGAGTATTCCTTGTAGTTTATATAATGTGCTTTTCTTTTGAAAGAAACTGCCTTCCCATAGTAAAATATGATCCCTTTGTCCATTTTTTTCCTACCTTATACATTGATATCCAGAGTAATTCAGCTAAAACCAATGGACTTGCTCAAGATTTACAGTAATGTAAATAGGAATGGATTTGGGCTCTTGGTGCTCTCCGTCAGCCTTATGTTCCCCCTTTCCTCTGAAATACCAGCCATGCAATTGTCAAACAGTTATTAGTTTCCTAAGTGTTTCAGGGGAAAAAAAAAGGAAAGAATATCCTTCTAATTTACTACTTTCACATGATACATTTGCCACTGCAGACCACCAAGACAGTGAGCTGAAGAATTTCACTGTGCCTGTGTGAACTAAGTAATTATTATCTTCAGGCTTGACTTGCTGTCTCATAATTTTGGTTGTGCCTGGTGTCATTTTCTCATAAGACTATCTACATATAAACAGAGGGATGTGTGATGGAGGACCATGAGATTTGAATATGAATTATCTCTTTGTTGTGCATTGTATCTTATGCATAAATTCATGGCTTTACCGTTTGCAAGTTATCAGAAGATAAAAACATTTCATGGCTGAAAATTGTTCTCGTTATTCCATTCCTTAAATTATTTTCCTCCATTGTGGCCTTTAATTCAATACGTTTTGTTGTTAATTTATTTCTAAATAGGCTTTTTATTGAATATGCTATGTCAGGATTTAATAGAGGATGCCCCTTGCCTGTATTAAGTATATATGTGTATGTGGATAATGGTGTCCCACCTAATATAAGCTAAAAGAGTCCTTTTTCCAATGTACACAAAACATTTTAACTCAGGGACTCTAATGATGCTTTGGGGAGCTTTTTGAAACCATACCTCTGTGAGAGTCCTTGTTTGGATTTCCTGTACCCTGACTTACCTGAAAATCAAAGCTGCTACAAATGGGGTCAGTTTGTGGGATTCATTGCCCCAAACCAGACAAGGAATGTGTGCTCATCACACAGGTTTTGTCTATTTACTGCCACGTGGCTAAATACACAAACGCATAGAGCTGTCATGTACAATAGATATTAAGTCTGACTTCTTGGCTAAGATCAAGTGAAATCACTTTAATATCTGATACATTATCTCCCATGGGACTGTGTCCTATTCTTGTAAGAAAATGGACTCAGTAATCTGACAGGTCATTTCCTTTGCCAGCTACTTGTAGGTATACTAAGAGCAGATATAGAGGGAAGTTTGTGGAAGCTGGAAGTGGACACTAAGTGTTCTCTACCTTACTGAGAAGTAATCTCCTGCTGGCTTAGTAAAGGGCACAGTTTATGGAAAGAAAAGCACTTTTTGAATCTCTCAAGCAGAGCAACATGTTGACAGAATTAGTGGCAGGTTCATGGCTGAAGAATTTATGTCTTCAGTTTTAGGCTGTAAATCAAGATCTTTGTAAAAAGATGTAGAAATGACAGGTAGAGTGAGATTGGATTTTTTGGGGGAGGTGAATATCCCTGCCTGTGTCCCTCTCGCAACGGCTCCATCAAGCTCCATCAAGATTTAGTGCAGACAATGAGGGAGACAGACAAGTCTCTTACTGCCTCTTTTCATCTGAGTCAGTGGCACTTGAGATAAATAATAGCTGTAAAAACAAATTTTTCCACTTAAATCCACAAAAGGGTAAAAAGATGAAACCAGCCATTTTTAGCTGTCCGGATAAAAAAAAAAGACAGACTGAGCAAGTACACATGTACATAAGCCACTACAGTTCTTGTGCACCTAACAGGGAGCGATTTAGAAGCAGACTAAGCTAGCAAAAAGGCTAAACTGAAGAGGATAACGGGAGGTCAGGTATATTCTCTTGCTTAGCATCTCACTCAGGGTTATGCACTAGTTTTTCTCCATTAGGACTCAAAGGATGCAATTCAACCATCTAATACGTTGGCTACAGCTCATGCCAGCATCCTTCCCTGATCACTCCACCACTGTGTGTTTACTCTTTCACAAGTGTAATTTTGTCACAGATCAATCAGTCCCTTCCAAGATAGAGTTAAGATGCAGTTCAAGCCAGAAACTTTCTACTATACTCCATCTTTGCTTTACTCCATCTGCCATATGGAGGCCTTCAACATTCAAAGAATCACAGAATCAAATAGAGTGGCTCGGCAGGAAGGAGCTTAAAGATTGTCTAGCTCCAAACTGGAGGTGTATTGTGGTACCTGTCAGCAATGTGCCTGAGGCGGTGTCCTAGATACCTGTTACAGCTGGATCATTCTTCTGCAGGACACTCATTACTGAGGGTTCCTGCTGGGGTGACATGAACCTGCAGAGGCCAGGAGGGGTTGGTGACTATCAGGCCCAGCCCAACTCTGAGCAATTAACATCTTCAGACTTGTGCCAAATGAGCAAAAAGATGGACAGTGTCTGCTCAAATGGTATTTTGCTTTAGATAGGGACATAGTGTGAAATTATGCTCTTGGAAGGCAAATCCTTGCATAATTCTTATGTCATGATTTTGTAAATTCCAAATGAAAACTCCAGCAGCCAATTAACTAGCTGGATGTCTGCTTGTTATTTACTCTTAAAACAACAGCAATATAAGTTAATGCAGTCAGAAACCTTTTTTATTCCAAGAAGCACAGTGCAATTTTTATGAACTTCAGCCCTTGTTGATATGCTTTTCCTTGGCATCTGTGTAGTAGCTGGAGACTATGATCCTGTGACTTTTTCCACTGGCACTCTTTCATAAACAAGACTTATACCAGCTAATGTTTTTCTTTAATAATTTGTGGTCAGGCACAGTGCCTGTCACATCTGTGATCCAACTATGCATGGAAGCAATTAAATGTGATTGTCTCCATTTCCAGAATGGGTGTGTGGCTATACCTGGAGCTCCAACAGTTTCGGTGTAGGGTTCAGGGTTGTTTTGTTGTCAATTACTGCACAAATAATCTGATACATATTTCCCTCTTGAAAAGAAAAAAAAATCAGACCTGGAGGTACTGATGGTGGTGTGTGGATGAGGAATGGAGAATGATGGCTTCTGGATTATCTTTTTATATTTCCCCTTTCAGGCTTCTCAACTTGCTGTTTCATTTAACAGAGCCAGCTTCCAAGCAAAGCTAAGCTCCATTCCTTAACACAGCCTATCTACTACACAGGTGAGGCTTTTTTGCTTTTCTATCCTTCTAGCTAGTGTAAGGAAGATGTTTGCACACAGCTGTAGTACAATAGGTGCAGATAGATCTAGCATATTACAAGGAGTCCCTCAGCTCAAAGGGGCTGGACTTCATCATCTTCCAAATGGGTTTTTTTGAGGGAGAAAGAGAGGGGTCTGAGACTGGAATAGTTCATGCCTCAAACATCGATATAAATTTTTAAACTGTATAAAGAAGACCACCCCTCCCTAAAGGATGCCTGATCAGAACTTTGGACTGGAGATTAGATAAATGGAAAACCATTGTTCAATCCCTCAGANCTGGACTTCATCATCTTCCAAATGGGTTTTTTTGAGGGAGAAAGAGAGGGGTCTGAGACTGGAATAGTTCATGCCTCAAACATCGATATAAATTTTTAAACTGTATAAAGAAGACCACCCCTCCCTAAAGGATGCCTGATCAGAACTTTGGACTGGAGATTAGATAAATGGAAAACCATTGTTCAATCCCTCAGACCTAGGAAAAAACAAACAAGGCTGGGGTGAAAGGAACATATCCACAAGGGAACCAAACCCAGCAGCCATGCTGAGAGTCACCTCTGGCTGAGTTTGGGGTGGGGGAGACCATAGCGTGCAGAAGCCAGGTTTGCACAGATTCCCCTCCCCCCTCCCCCTGTAATGAGGGCGGGGAGGACTTTTGGGTGTAACCTCTGGTCAGAGACAGTGCCATCCTCCCCTACACAAACTGGCCCAGCTGTGAAACCCCCAGCCCCACAGGCCACATCCATGAGACTTTCACGTGAGACGCAGCTGAGGGGGTGCCATAATCCACCAAAGACCCCCTGAAGTGCCCCCCGCAGAGGCCTTGCACCACAGGACTGCATGTGATACAACAGATGCAGAGTCTGTTGCAAGAGACTGCCCCCCCTCCCCCCGGGGGACATACCTGGGCATTGCCACCTGGCCTGAGCATACATAAACCCATCAAATTCTATGTTTTTTGGGGGGACCTTCACCATCAAGAAGACCCGAAGAAAAGGATCAACGGAACGCCATCAGGAGCCACGGAGTGGTGATAGTTTCTACCTAGTCTGTCTCCACCTCACTCTCTCCCTACCCACATTCCCCAAGCTCCTTTTCCCCTATTTCTTTCTCTCCCCTTTTCTTTCCCTCATATTTGCTATTAAATAAAATCCATGCTATTGTCACTGGCATCTGGTCTCGTTTGCACCTTAATTCGGGCTGAGGAATTCCTCAATAATTTTAATAACAGGACTTTAACAAGGTCAGGCCTAGGTTTCTGGAGAGCACCTTTCCTTAATCCTCAGTGAGCAGGGCAGAGGGCCCCATTAGTCTCTACCTGGGAGTATCATGAAAGGTTTGAATGGTGTTGTCCATCACTACCAGAAAGCGAACCATACCGCCAGGCACAGGACTGTCAGGGCTGGCTCCTCGCTTATATCTTATCTGGCCACTGCAGAAGAAACTGTTGAAGTGCTGGCAAGCCATGAAATGTGAGTAGGCACTTAAATCCATCCCTGTGCAATGAAATGGTAGGAATTAAATGCTCAGAGCTAAGTGTGTGTTTAAATGCTCCACCGAAAGGCATAAACATTGAACTGAGGCAGTTTTCAGAGAGTGTGAGGTAAGGGGAAGATGGAACATTCACCCACGTTACTTCTGCAGGCACGTGATGGGTCTACTGTCCAATGAGAACGTAGCCAGCTGCATTTGGAACCACCAGGCGAGAGATAAAGTTAAACCAGGACACGACACAGGGGTAGCATCTGCCATTTAAACACAGTAAAGAAAGACAATACAGTCCCATACCTGTAAAGATGCAACTCACTTCAGGCACTTAATAGGTTCACTGAACAACCATCAGCCCGGATAACTAGAGAGAAGGTACCAGCTTCCAGGAGTGTTGTGTGCTCTCTCCTTTTGATAGATGACTCCCAGAAGTCATGAATAATTTTCATAAGGTGAGATAATAAGCTGTCAGTTGTTGGAAGCCTAGAGTTAACCACACAGAAAATCAACAGTCTGAAAACAAGAAACATGTCAAACTGCAAAACAGATTCTTTCTTTAAAAATAAAATAAGGGAGTGATTTAAATACAAAAGCTTTGGCTTACAAGTAATATTCTAGCCATCAATAAAATAGGCGTAAAGGGGTAAATTTGTGTGATTCCTGAGTGATTTGATATGAAACATGCTGAAATTAATTNCCCCACCCCCGCCACCCCTGGGGGGATGTACCTGGACATTGCCACCTGGCCTCAGCATATATATAACTCATCAAATTCTGTGCTTTTCGGGGACCTTCACCGTCAAGAAGACTGGAAAAAGAGGACCAACAGAACACCATTGGGATCGACAGAGTGGTGATACTTTCTACCTAATCTGTCTCCACCTCACTCTCTCCCCCACCACATTCCCCAAGCTCCTCTTTCCCTATTTCTTTCTCTCCCTTTTTCNTCTTTCTCTCCCCTTTTCTTTCCCTCATATTTGCTATTAAATAAAATCCATGCTATTGTCACTGGCATATGGTCTTGTTTGCACCTTAATTCGGGCTGAGGAGTTCCTCAATAATTTTAATAACCGGACCTTAACAAGAAGCTTTTTATCACGTTCAGAGGAAACAAACATCACAAACGAGTGAGGACTGTAGCATCTCCTTCTATAAAGTATAACAGGTGAGAAGCCTTGCATTTAATTTCATGCAAAAATNCACCCATCCCCCCTTACACAAACTCACCCAGCTGTGAAAGCCCCAACCCAACAGGCCACATCTATGGGACTTTCACGGGAGAGGCAGCTAAGGGGGTGCCATGATCTATCAAAGACCCCCCAAGGTGCCNGTTTGGGGTTGGAAGAGACCATAAGGATCCTCTGGTTCCAACCCCTCTCCCACTGTGGGAAGGGATGCCACCCACTAGGCCAGGTTATTCAGGGCTCCATCCAGCCTGGCTGTCTCTGTTTAAATTATTGTCTGAAACTGGTTTCACATTTAGAAGACATTGACATTTTCTTAGAAGAAAACACAGGTTTTATGTTTTTTTCCATAAAGACAAAAAAAGAAAGAAAAATATCAGTATTTCTCTAATGATGTTGGAAAACAAGATGTTGGAAAAAAAGACACTGGTAAAAATGTATTCTGTGACATTCCAATTTCCATGTCATATTCAGTCCTTGAAAAGGTGCTCTCTTTTTCTAAAATATTAGTGAAAATTTTCCTGGCAAAATAATGTCAATTAGATCACAAATAACATTGACACTTGAAGACTAAAAACTAGTGGTGAAAACTGGAACTCTCTGAAGGCCCACAGTGTTTACTACTAATTTCAATGTAATTTCTTCACCCAAAATAAGGGGTTTTTTTCCCCTCCAAAAAACAAATTAACTCCTGAAATTAGCTAGAAACAGAAGCATTTTCAGGAGCATTTTTTAACAGCTATTTTCTTTCTTATGCTATTGGTATCATTTTTGGAGCAATTCCTCCATGGGAGAAGAAATATTTTACTGAGTTCTGGGGATTTAAAGGCATGCACACTCATGGCACGTGCTGATTTTCCCACTTGAGTCAAATTAATATTTTACTTTTTTCCTTACATTACACAACCTTATTAGATATAGTGTAATCTTGAAAAAAGTGCCACCACTTGATTTCTTGTGGCAGAAGTCAGAAATATGGTAGCATGAAATAAAAATCCAAATGGCAACATTATAGTATTTTCTACAGGGAAGGCAAACCAGGAAAATGTGTGTGTTTTGCTGAGAAGCTGTGTTCTGTATTTTGTCCTCTATGCTTACATTAAAATCATATAAAAATTATTGACAAAACTATGTTAATGTTGCCTAGTCATTTTGCACTCACTAAGAGCCCTTTTATTGACCAAACTCCAACAGCTAAACAACAAGTTTATTTACTCTAAAAAGTCTTTGTTCAGTTTAATCTGTGCTGTATGTTCCGTATGAGCCTGTTTTTCACTAGCTGTAAAAATAAACAAAGAATACAAGAAAATAATAATAATTACAAAAACCCCCATAGGCTGGAGCCAATGGTAACACAGTAAGAATAATAGAGCATGTGAACAAAGGATTCTTACATTACAGCTCGCGTTGTGGTCTTTCATTTTATTAAACACATTTTAAAGAGAGAATAACTCATCAGTAGCATAATATTTTCTGCTTACATTTTCCAGTGTTAGGAGAAGTGCAAGACTCAGGTTTGCCCCACTTGTCTCCAATAGCAGCGATTGTGCATAATGCAAAGGTTAGGCTTTGGAAGATAGTGGCCTAAGCTGGTAACAAGAAGTCAAAAAACTGGGAAACAGTCATATTGGGGTGTTTTTTTAGCCATTTTTCCAGAGAAATCTGGATCAGGCCCTGGGTGAAAGATGTTGTGGAGGGTTACTGTTTTAAGATGGATTACTATTCATTACCTACAAATTGGCTGCCAAAAATATGACCAAACAATAAAATGCAGATGCTTGGTTATGGCCAGAAATTCTTTGGACAATTTATAAAAATACAAAAAGTCAGAATGTACAATTATGTCATTAAGTAATTTTTATGTTTCTTCTGAAATTATAGCCAGCATACAGGCTATGTCAGGATGTGGCTCCTATTCAAAACACCCACCGTCTGATAACATCACAACTATTTTCAGCTCTCTGAGCTAATTGGAAACATCAAATCTGCTTTGCTAGAATTTAGTCATGCTTCATTTGAACGTTAAAAGCAGCTCCTGGGAAGAGGGAGATTCTTTATTCAAACCCCCTTTTATAAGCAGTGTGGTTAGAGCTGGAATATTTAAATACTTGTTTCTAAGCCTTGCCTTAGGCCTCGCCATCTTTTTATTTTAAGAGGGAGAAATGTTGTGCAGCACTAGTAAGAATTAGACTATTTTGTTACCCAAACACTGTGTTGACAGCAGGCAGCATCAAAAAATACATTATCATTACGTCAAATGTTTTCATCTGCAGAATACATGGAGACAATATCAGTGTCTTCATGTTTCTTTCCAGAAATAGAATCAGTTGGCATGATATTGAGGATTTTAATAGTAGCTTGCCAAGAAAACCCATATTCAACCCAGTAAACCTGCATATTCATGGAATATACACATGCCTTTTTGAAGGCTATTCTGGTCACAATAAGTATATGTTACCATAGAGCCCTAGGTTTGGATTCTACAGAGCTGGTAGTCACTTAGTATTTAAAAATTCCTTGCCAATGTGAGCTCAGAATCTCAGCTGAGGTGGGGCACAGATGTTTGGTGTCTTGGGCACATCTACAAGGGGACACTCTAGATAGTAAAAAGATGTTTTAGAATCCCTAAAAATTCATAAACATCTATTTATCTTCAAATAGAATTTTCGTTTTCTGATTCCTTAAGCCTTTCTTTGCAGAAGCTTCTTTACAAATAATCTACAGCAATGGGACTGGGAAGAAAGAGAACAATGAAAGGTAGGTAATATTATCAGAAATAAATACAGAACTTTTATGGTCCTTGTTTAATGATATTTTTTCATTAACAGCGAAACAGTTATTTTCAAGTCCCTTTTCAAAAATGGTCTTTTGACAAAGGAATGAAAATTCCTCGCATATTCCACATGTAATTAATGCTGAACTTATCTCCCTTTTTTCAGCATGCTGTGCAGCACTCACATAACTGATAGTCTGCAGTCAGTAGTGAAGGCAATCAGTGTGCTTTATTCTCTCTCCTGGTTAGATACCTGTGGGTGTCAGTAATCTCAGTGGGTTTAGGTATCAGTTTCTTTTCCTAGTGCACAGGAACATCAAGAGGCATGGGCACAAGAATAAAAATATAAGGCACAGGCATCACTGCCTTAAGACACAACCAGACCTGTGATCCATGGTGGCTTTAGAAGAATTTTCTTGTGGTCAGGTTAATTTTTAATTCTGCAATGGAGCTGACATACACATGGAGTCTTTCGTGGTGACATGCCAGAGACAGACATGAAAGAATTAACGTCCACTATTCACATAAAAGGATTCTTACCTCCTGCTATGGTAAGACTGATTGTCTTCCACAGGAGGAGGAGCTGGAAAGACACGCTTCCCCACCAGAGACTGCTGAAGATATCATCTCATTTAATCTCACCAAAAGTAGTCATCTAATAGCTCACAGGATACTTGGTCCTGAACAGGTAAAATAACAAAAGAAAAAATATCCTAGCCATTCCTCTGTGATTAGGCAAGAATTTTATGTCATTAAAAAAGACTTGAAGGAAGCGTATGTGAAGCTGTAGTAAACAAAATTTGTAAAAGGTCTTAGAAGTGTCCAGGGCTAGTGTATGAGGAAAGCCTTTTTAAAATGTCACAGTCAGTAGAAAATGTGAATTTTATTTCCTAAAATGCTGTTTTAAAAGTCTTCAGCACTGACTAAACCCCACATTGTTACGGCAACAGCGTTGCAGTCAATGCACCTGTGAACTTTATTTTCCTCAGGCTTTTATGCTGTGTAGTTTCTAACAGCTATTGATTGCTTTCTTCCACCTCTTTTGACAATGACACCGTAAAGTGGCATGGAGTATAAACATTTCTAAAGGAGCAGTGTAATTGTTTGAGGCAATAATATAGCATACAGCTTTTGTTTAACCTTGTAAAACTTTTTAAAGAGTCACAAATTATTCAGTAAGTCCTGAAAAGTATGATGTATGTTCACCTTAATCCTTTTAACTCCATCTCCTAGTCCTGTACTTCAGCAACACACATATTACATTATGCATCAGGGTAGATAATGACTCAAATAGTTCCAGTAAGAAACACACTTTTGTGGATCTCATTAAGGGGTTCTCAGTTTCTTCCACAAGATCTTCACCTCCTGCTGAAAGAGGGACTGAAAATCACTGGCTTCCAACCAATGCTTGCAAAAACAATCAAAACAACCAGAGAGTTCCAGCCTACAATTCTTCAATAGTGCCTACAATCTCCTAGATATCATTTTGATTCTCAGACAACTCCAGGAGAATTAGCTCTTAAATTTGAGACTAATACCACTAAAAAGTTACTTTTCCCCAAATAAGGAACTGCATAGCTAAAAGGAAAAGCAGAAATATTTTAAAAGTTCTGTTTAAAAGTCTATATTTCATTTGTTTACCTTATTTTTTAATTTTTTTGCATACTTTTAATGAACAGCTAAAATTCTCTCTTTTGTTCTGGGTTACTGGACTGAGGACTTTTGCTCTTGAAACCCTTCCCTTTTCCAAATCTTGGTTGAGATACAGTAATAGAGTCACAGTAAAATCATCTGCACTTTCCTGTATCAAACTAATTAAAGTAATGTCACTGCACAGATGAGAATCCAATATCCATTTAGGACACAGAGAAAAAGGGATCCTGACTCTGCGGATGGAGGGCTGTCACACAAGAGGTCTGAAGTCTGGATGCTTGTCTCTTTGCAGGGAGCCTTTCTGTGGTTTAGAAACTGTCCAAGAAAATGTAACTTAACCACTAAATTTTTATAACTTACTTTTAATTTGTGATGCTATCAGCAATCGTGAACTTTTTAATCCAGATGTGGAGACTATTTTTGCAAAGCAAAAATAAAAAAAACTTCTCTGATAGAGTTGGCTGTAATTATATTCTTAATATGTTTTAAGCCCCTGGTGGGGAACTGGTGTGCTCTTACACATGGAAACAGGCATGTTCAATAATATAGACAGATACATGGAGCTATTTGTATTTTTGGTGTTATGGGGATTTGGTAGCTCACTTCCCAGCAGGGAGAAGCATCCAGCACATTGTACAATTAAAACCATTCTTGTTCCTTCTGAGAAGGCATCTGATCAAATTCTCAGTTCTCAAGTAAATGTAATACTTTTCCTCTTGTCAGGCTGTGTGGTGGACATCTCAGTTTTGAATATTTTTTAATCCAAATCAGTTGTGCAAAAATAGTTCCTTCCCTGCTGAGCTACTGAGAGAACTTGTCTACCCTAACAATCTACAGGAGCTGCAGTGAAGCAGCTGTGGGATTTTAATGCTGAGGGAGAAGGACTTGGATCCAAATGTGATATGAAGAGGAACTGCAAGCATCCTGACATACAATCTGGCCTTGTAGCAATGCCACTTCATCTTTTCTGATTCTTATGGTCTCAGCACACTTGAAATGGACTGGCACGTCCATAACACTGTGAATGAAGCAAGCATTAGTGGTCCACTTACAATACTTCTCCGTGTATATCAGAGTATGAACTTTTATTTAAACTTCTGTATATGCTGAAAAGCAATTTTGTAATGGCAAATAGGTATTTTAATGTTTCTTTCAGCCCAAGGGCTCATATTTTGAAAGCTTTATGTAAATCCTGCATGTTTCCAAAAATCATTTTGGCTTCAACAAAACTGCATATTTTTCTAGTGCTTCTTTTCCAGTGGAAGTACTCTGAAAAAAATCTGGAATGAAGCAGGAGAGACTTCAATTTTATGTTGTGCCCATCATCTGCGAAAGAGGAGTCACACTCAACTCCTTCAATATCCCCTTGCTCAAAATTTATTAACAGAAGGAAAGACAATTCAAGCTGAGACAATATGTCAACAGAAACATTGTATAAGCAAAGTTATACAATTCTACCCAACATTAGCAGGATTCCTATCTTGTTAAGAAAATATATTTACAAATGCCCTGCCTCACATGTAGACTTTGGAGGACTACCCAGCAAAATATAGGTGCAACTTTAGTGTTCATGTGCTAACTTAATCACTTTGCCATCAGTAGCAATAACAAAAAGTTTGGGTGAATAGTTCATGTTAATATGAGCTCATACTAGTCAGACACTTAGAATATCTTGTCTCATGTGCTTAGAGCTTGAACTCACAGGCAATGACATCTATGCCAAGGCCATTAGCTTTAACAAATAATACCCTTTGGTATTCTTTGTCACTCACCTGGATTTCATGCTGATGAAGATAGTCTGATACTTGTGAAAAGACTGACCAGACAGTTTGCTTGCCAAGATCAAATACTCTGACCGGCATGGATGTTCTCTTGTACTGTTTCACTGAAGACATTACAGCAGTGCTTGGAGTGAATTAAGTTATTGGTTCTTTTAATGTAGTATCTGCCTCTTTTGCATGCTGTAGGAATTTTCCTTAGTCAAAGAATTTAGTCTTGAATACGGGAGCAGTTTGTTGAAAATTTTCTGTTCCATGGTTTTCACTGAATTCCTCTGTCAGCAAAGTTTTTTCACAATTGTCTACTAAAGCTCCTTGATAATGATTCCCTAATATTTAGTATCTTCCATACTTTGAAAGTAATTTCTTCCATTAGGGTGTGAATGACCAAGTGCAAGCGAAGTCATACTATTCCTGTATGCCAAATGTTAGTCCCCTGAGCACAGAAGCTTCATGAACCTCCAGAGAGTTAGCTGTGACATTTGGTGTATTCATATGTGGTACCTCACATTCCATAGACCTCATCAGCCACTTTCAAGGATGTGGGAATAACTAAGAAAAAGAAGCAACTTCAGATTTTAAGCCTTGCTTGGATGACCCATCTGAGTAACTTAAGAGTCTTAAAGGCAGGTCATTTTGTCTGCCAGGTTAGCTTCCTAGCCACTTTAGTTTCCAGTATCTTTATTCAGCTGCTTAGAGTTTTTCCTCATTCAATGTATTTTTCCAGTCAATTGCATTCATTTCATTCTTTTCTACTTGAAATGGTAGAAGACTATGGAGAGGAATTTGGATATTATCAGCATTCCAGGAAAAGGATTAGACAATTTATTTGACTATAAAGTATCTGATCAGATCAATACTTTTATTAATAACTTAAATTTTTATTTTAATGGTTTTATTTTCAATGATTCAGTGGATTTTTCATGAAATCATTTTTCTGAAACGTTGTCTGAAAACTATTGATGACAATTAATTCACCCCTTACATGTGTGAATAGATGCAAAGAGTTTAGAGAGGATTATTTGAGAATTTTGTGCATAAACACCTGTTCAAATTCCTAGTTGGACATTTGGAAGGGTGCACATGCCACCTTGAATATCACTATTCTAAAAATAAAAAAAGTAGTTTCTATAAAAATCAATTAAATGTACAAAAGGAAGTCAAAGTAATTTGAAACAGAACTTGCAGGGATTTTTTTTCCTAAAAATATCTATATCTTGAAATATATTATCTCAGATCTACTATTAATACACATGCACTTCTGCAAATCAGAAATGGGAGGGAAATCAACTTACAGTAAATATTTGTCAGTGTCCACATTCAAGACACTGTGTTTTCCTTTAAGGATAGTATACTAAAGAAAATTAGTGCAGGTGTGCTCACAGTGAAGCCCATGAAGGTTTGACTAACATTTCTGATATGAGCACTTATTGTGCATTGATGTAATTGACAGCAATATTCCTCCTAATGTAATTAATTGCTACTGATTTTTTTTTCATTTCCTTGCAAAAATATAGCAAAAGAGAAAAACGTGTAAGTCTCCCATCCAAGAGCTTTCGCTGGGGTGGGGG
>WEIT01017492.1:42824-63127 GCA_013389985.1 Dryoscopus gambensis | reverse complement strand
CTTCATGCTTTAATCCCAATTGTTATTATTAGTTTGGACACATATAACTTGTCATTAACTTTCTACAACAACGTTTCCATTCTGTTTTCCTAAAGGGAATGTTTCCTTTCTCATGGTATACTCAGAGAATTGAGTTTAAATGGAATCCTCTACTTGATAGTTCAAAGCTTTGTCATTCTCGACATTGAACAGTTTCCTTGGAGGACCCCGAACAAATACTTTTTATTTTCCTAGCTACTCTTGCTAATATTCCACTCAAACTTTCACTAACAGTCTTACAGACCAGAAATGATTTTTTGTGCATATGGCTGGCCTAAATACACTGTAAATATGAAACAAATTCTACATATCTGTATCTCCAGATTCATACATATTTCATCCAGTAATTGTAACTATTGAAATAAAAAGTGTGGTGTTGCTTTTCTGCACACAGGTTATTTATAACACTTTATTTACAAACACCCATGTAACAGTGAAGTATTTACATAAAAGCAGCATATGATTAATGAAATTAGGCATGTGAAATCACTGATTTCTTTAAAATAAGAAAGACTGTTCAATATCTGTAGTAGGTTAACCTTCACTGAAAAACACCCACCCAGGCAGTCAGTCACTCTCACTTTTTGTATTCTTGAATGCAAAATAATATGTGGGATCAATGACCAGAAAAAACTTAAACAGTTCTTTCCTACCTGTTAAACTCACCTAGCATATTTAATACATATGTTCATTTTTCTTTGCTACATTTTCCAAATTGTCAAGAAGTCAGACAAATACTTTCTTACAGCCGTTTTTTGCATCCAGGATTCAGATCCAAATTTTAAAGGGCCTAAACATCCTTTTGCTATGTTCAATATGGGACTATTTTACCATTTTTAGAGTGTCATAAGAGGAAGAGTATTGTCACTTGTCACACCATAATCATGAGCTTCAGAGCAGTTGGTAGAGATAATAGCTTTTATTTTCCTCTGGAAAAAAAATCTTGTAAATATACATACCGTTCTGAAAAAGAAGTTGCAATCTTCAAATTGTCTAGGTGGTGTGCATGGAGCAGAGGGCAGGAGCAGCTTTCCCAAGAAGCCAGGCTGAGGATTGTTCAGCCTGGAGAAGAGAAGGCTCTGGGGATACCTTCTAGCAGCCTTCCAGTACCTAAATAGTGCCTACAAGAGAGTTCAAGAGGGACTATGTGCATGTAGTGATAGGACAAGGGACAGTTGCTTTAAATTAAAAGAGAGTAAATTTAGATTAGATGTAAGGAAAATCATAACTCTGAGGGTGGTGAGACACTGGAACAGATTGCCCAAAGAAGCTGTGGATGCCTCATCCCTGGAGGTGTTCAAGACCAGGTTGGATGCAACTCTGAGCAACCTGGTCTACTGGAGTGTTCTTGCACATAGGAGGGAGTGTTGGAAGCAGATGTTCTTTAAGGCCCCTTCCAACCCAAACCATTCTATGCTTCCATGAAAAACTATCAGTTCTTATTGTTATGTAGAGTAAACAAAAGTTAAGCAGGTTGCAAGAAGAATTTTGTAAGAAGATTAACCCTCAGAGACTGAGGCAGCCTCTTCAGCTTACACAGGCTGTCTGTTTTATCTGCTGAGGATGTGCAGCTGACTCCCTCCCACAGCTCTAGGGGCCTAGAAGATCTTTAGGCTTACGGAAGCAGCACCAAATCATGTCAGTCTCCTGAATGAATTCAGTGCTCCTATTTGTAGTCAAATTTCCAAGAATTACTAAGAATTACTAGTAGTATTTATCAAGCCCCCAGCTAAGACTGCAGCTGACAGATTGCTGTCAGTGCACCGTATCCATTATGCACTAAGTTCAATGTTTTTTGACTGCTGCCCTATTTTCTGCCCTTAAGTCCTTAATTTTATTCTGTTTGATTCCTCCAAACTCTGGTAGGCTGAACACCAAAGCACAACAGCACACACAGCAGGCAGAACTCATGAAACACTTGCTTCAGCGTTGTTATAACATCTGTTCATCATTGGTCTTTGTTTTGTAAATTTACAAGTTTCAAAAAATTATTTTTATGAACATGAAGTGTGAGCAGTGGGGGAAAAAAAGAGGTTAATTGCTACCACAAAAACACCCAATAAAATAAAACCAAAACCCTCCAGCATTTTCAAGGGGCCCGAGCATCACTGAAAAGGGTAAAAAGAGGTCAGTTTACATAAACCTCCCATGGTTAGTCAAAGTCCTGTATTATATGTTGACTTTTAATTTTAATTTAAAACTACAACAAAGCCATCAGGGAGTGGTCAGATATTAAAATCCTAATTGTCAGTGGTGTTGGTGATCTCAGTGACAAAGCTTCTACTACGGGGTAACACAGTTAGCAGATGAATAGACATGTCTTGTTCAAATATGTATTCCCACTCAGTGACCCAGAACATGCCGGAGATGCCACAGTCATATAGTGGTCCATAATTAAGTCAGGCATTCAGATGAAATTTAACTCCATAATATGCTTTCAGCATACAAGTTTCTCTCTTAAGAGATTACACATGTAATCCTTTTCACAAGTGTAGTTCTTTGAAGTACTACTATGTTAATGACTTCATAACTGAAACTATTGTATTAAATAAAATATCTTTTCACTAACAGAATACAAAGAGAAGATACTATTTTGCACTAAAGACTTCTGGAATAAAGCACTGACTGAAGAAGAGTGAATGCAAACATGAAACCAAGAAAGGGTTTCCAGTAGGATTATGATGAAGCTAGAATAATATATAAAATAGCAAAATATTCATTCTGAGAGTCTACTTGATAAGGTCTTCTATTTTAAGTGTATCTTTAAGGAAGGTTTTTAAACTAAAATTTATACCTTTTATAATAAAGGCAGCTGATTTTAAAAAACCCAAGCAAACAATCAAAAGAAAACCCTTTCATAACTGACAATTCATTATAGCACAGAAACTTTTTCAACCCAAAGCCTTCCAAAAAATTTCGTAGCAACTAAGAGATATAGGAATTTGTTTCAATACTTGCTTGGAAAAAACTTCAGGTGAGTTTATGGATTAAGAGGGAATAATCAGGCACTGAATAAAGCTTAATGAAAATGTCCATGAGCCATGCATTCTTTGAAGAAAAACAAGTGACTTTTGGTACTTTTATGATTGCATGACACGTGAGTGTAAAAGGGACAGAGGATTTAAAGACTGTCAAGAAATGAAACTTCAAAATATATATTGTTAATGCTTCTTCAGTATCATAGCTAAAATAACATGTAGATAATTCCTCATAGATGCAGAGCATTTGCTCCAACAGGTGACTGCAGAAAATGTTTAGAATAGTTGCTTAGCAATGTTTGCCATGTTCAACCTATGTTAGTGTATTTACACACCAAGAACTGTAGCCTTGTTGTTCTATTAAAACAGTCCCCTCTGAAAAGTTATATGAGGCTCTGTGGACCCCTGCTGAAATAAAGGTTAAGACAACTCTAAAACAATTAAGTACAAGCAAAAAAGCCACCTTTGCTTAAGATGATGCGACAAAATGTGATTTTTTTGACTGTAGACCTATGTGCATATCACACTGTACTCTTTTTACAGCACTGGCTGCTCACTTTGGGTACTCTTCCTCATAGTGTTCACATTTATGATAATATCTCTACAGATGAATGAGAAATGAAAAGTAGACATAAAACTTTTAAGAATCCATGTTATCAGAGTGGCATAGATTATGATGGCCTTTTTGCTTGATTCGAGTTGGGTTTTAGTCAGCATTATAGCTAGTGTGTATCAGATCATAAGCAAGAACTATATTTTTTTTCCCCTGGTAAATTAACAATTATCTGAAAAAGTTAATAATTTCATTAATTTTTACCCAGGAAAATACCCACACTAAAGTTAATAGTGGTTCTATCACTTCTGCAACCTCTTTCTCTTTTTCTTACCTGGCACCATCAACCTTGCAGGCTACGTTGAAGCAGGGGGAGTGTTCATGGTCAGGTATTGCTGCTGCAGCTTGGGAATTAAAGCATTATTAAAGTAGCAAATTGCAATTTTTGATTGAGTCTACAATATTGTGTCATGGTTGTAATTAGTAAATTACAACAGGGCTCCTGAGGGAATCACGTATTACAGCTATGTGATTACTCAATTTTTTCGCTCGTGATTAATATTATTGCACTAAACATAAAACAAAATGATTAATGACTTATCTACAAATTACTTAATACTGCTGGTAATGGTGCAGGATAGAAGGTAAATGTGCTTGGAAACTGGTTTACATAATCAGGGAAACTAAACCAGTACTGATAAATTTTCTGGTAAAATGATACAAAAATAATTGTCCTTCAAGGAATAATAAATACATATAAATTTTATGTCATATTATTTCAAATATATTTTTCAAAATACTAGCATATAAGAAAAAAAGTATTAATGTTTCCTCTCAGACTTTGCATCCTCCTACGACAATTCATACACTAAATTTCTGGCTTGGAGCAGAAACCAGCAGCAAATAATAGTAACAAGATTTGGAAATAGGCCTGTTTATATATTAAATTACATAATGTGGCTTTTTTACCAGTACAGAATTGACTTTCAAGCATGGATACATTAGAAAATAAGATGGGTATATTTGTATAATTTGTTCCTAACTAAACTGCTATGATTTTAGGGGCCTTGACATGAAATGGTAGAAGTTATTACATCAAGTGTGCATTGTTTTTCTCACGAAAAAAGTAATGTTCTCTTTCATTTTTCTGCTGAAGGCTCTTTTAAGGATGAATTAGAGAATAGAGGGCAACTTAGTGTTCATCCTGATTAATATGTGAAACTACTAGTAGAAGGTAGCCAGACCTGGTAGACTTTGTGACTCAGGGAATTCTCCCTCGTGGCCATGTAGAGGTGATCTTGGTCCCTCTCAGACCTTGTGGTGTCTGCCATCCAAGACTCACGGATGCAGAGGTTGCCTGTGGCCGGGTCCCATCAGCAGTAGGTGGAGAACACATTGGTGGTACACACGTGCAGGGTGTAAGCTCACCAGTGGTTCCATAGGCTCACCCTCCCTCTCCAGATCTACAGGCACTCCTTGTATATTATCCCAGACTCCAAGTGTCTCTAATATCTTTGCCCAGATCCCAGGTACCTCACACAGCTCCTGCATCAGATCATGAGGCCTTGAGTCTTTTGGGGTGCTGGCATCCTGTTGCTACATGCTAGTCCAATCTGGAGGCTACTGGTGGGTCTCCTCCACACCCTCACACACGACGTTTTCCATCAGTGGCTGGCACTCAGATCTCTTGTCCTACTTACTGACTAATCCCTCTTGACGGTCGTGAGTGGTTCACACACTCATACCCAGGATGAAGTGTGCTCATACACAAACTGGTTAGGAATAAAATTTAATAAGGACAAGGCTTGACCAGAGAAGTATTCCAGCTAGCATGTTACTTGCACTCAATTAGCCTCTCTTGTTCCAGCTCGTCTCCATTTCCCCTGCTTGTTTTCCCCATCCATTGGGACCCTTCCCTTTCTCCACCTGTATTTCATCCCAAATAAACATCCCATTGTTAATTACATTTTCCCCACTGGACTCACTTTTGTTACACCTGTACCCAGTTTGGTATCTCACAGATTGTGGTTGCTGAGGGTTTGCTGACATTGCTATATCTCACTTTTTAAAGATCCCCAGTTGATCTCTCAATTATTTATGATATTTGGCCATCTCTCTCCTCACTGCCCTGTAACTATATGTGAAATCTGGCCATTATTCACAGCGCAACCTGTCACACTTGTCAACTTCTCCTTCTGTTATCTGTCATATCCAGCAATTTCTCATGCCATGTCCAGCAGTTTTTCATGGCGAGTTTAGTTAGTTAAATCGCAGGCCATGTCCTAGCATGTGCCTCTGTACATTTATTGTGCCCACTCTTCATAACAATTTCATGTCACATTCACCTGCTGGAATGAGTGAAGAATGTACTTTTTTGCTGCAGGTAAGACAGCCAGGCTGGATTAATTATTTTTAACACTTATTACTCAACATCAGAGCACATAATAAATGAATTATTAAACAGTACAACTTCTCAAAAGACTTTCGTTTTCTCATTTTAAAAGGATATTTTAATTTGGAAATTAGATTTAGAATAGGAAAGTGATGCTGTTTGTAGGCAGAAGGAGAAGCAGATCAAAATTTGTGTATGACTAGGCATCTAAATTTCAGGAACGGATGAACAGTCTTCTGAAATATCAGCATATAAATGTAAATCAAACAATGCAAATTTATTAGATAATGCACAGGAGAAAATGAAGAAAGAGTATCAATATAATAAATGTATGCCTTACATTTGAAAATAAGATATATTTAATGCTTTGCTTATATTATTGCAGTAGAAACATGGCACCAAGTTATTTTATTGGAAAAAACCCAATCAAACTAACAAAAACCAAGACAAAACCAGGGCTAGATAATTACAAATTTATACAATCATTTCACGTTTTGAGGTTAAGATAAGTTTCGAACACAATTAAAGAAGCTAATTTCTTTTTTTGCTAACAGTGTCATTTAGCAAGGATTTTCACTAAAAAGGTATTGATGCCTTGGCTAACCTTTCTAATTGCTAACTTGAAATGCCACCTATGATTTAATTATCTGCATATACAAATTTAATCATCTTAAAGTAAGGCTTTTTGGCTTTAGTCTAAGGAAAAAGTAGGATCTCCATTTCATCTAAATCACAATACTTTGAAGAAGTTTATACTTTCCTCAGTGTTCTTGATCTCTGTTTCATTAATAGTATCATCCACATTTGAGATTCTACTAGTGAAAAATAAAATTATCAAAGTTGCTATTTTTATATGCTAAAACCTCTGAGAATTTAGAGTGTCACTAAAGCACTGATGTGACATTAAAACCAAAGAAAAATTATTATGGACATCACTAGACAATAATATCAAAACTTTTCATCATTAGGCACATAAATAATATGAACTAGAATACATTTTACATATGAAAATTTCACCAGTGAATGCTAGTTAGCCTTACTGATCCTTAAATCTGTGGAAATCCTATCACTATGTGTCTAAAAAAAAAGGGAAAAAAATATTTTCCTAACTATTACCATAATTTCACACAATAGCAATACTTTCAGAAGATGCTGGATGAAAATACTATTTGCTTGACACTGATGACAGTACTTTTCAATGCATATAGAGTCTCCAGTTGTGTACTTCACTCAACTCCATGCTTGGAACACAGGTCCAGGAACAGAATTTACTTCAACCAGGATGCACTTGTTATGTGTATGATTATTTATGTAGAGGACGGTGATATTTTAATTCTCTTTTCCTAAAACCCCATTGATAGGTCCAAATTAAAGGGAGGAGAATATGCAGAAAGTGGAGGAGTTTGTAGGAAGCATTCAGTCCACTAAAGCAATAGAAAGGTGGAAAAAAAAAAATGGAAATTTGAGCAGATGCAACAACGTGTAAGGTTTGGAGAGTTCACTGGCCTGATGTCCTGTGCTGTACTTACCTGAAACTTGCACCACCTCAGCATTTCGGTTGGTGTCTACAGCTATTAGAGAGCAGAATCATGTTTCTAAAGCAATCAGTATTGTAGAATAGTCTATTAACTCCAAGGCACAAATCTTCAACGATCTGGATTTTTTTCCGTACTTTTTACAGTTACCCTTATATACTTCTCATTATTCCCACATAGTTTAAATTTGCAAGCAAGTCCATGTGCTGTTTTGTCTGAACAAACCATGTCCAGAGAAATGCAAAAAATAAACCAAATAAAAACATGCATATTTTTAGAAATGAATGCTGATGGGGGTTTTTAATTATGCTGAAAATTCTTCTTAGTTGGTTAGCAATTTTTTCATCTCTCGCTGAACTCCATGCTTGGAGCTGTGATGCTGACCCTGCACCTGTCTGCAGAACTGCAGATGGCTGGTGTAACACAGGCTATTGACTTCAAAACAGGAAGGAGGAGGAGAACCAGATTGCTTGTGAGATGCACATACAATTCCAAAATGCTAATTATTGGTTCCCTAAAATATTATGAAGGCTTGTGCATTGGCAACTGGGATTCGTCTTCATGCATCATTAAAGTCCTAATGTATACCTTTGGTGAAGAAAGGAAATCTGGTCAGAAATTACATATTTTAATTGTACACAAAGTGACTTGCTGCATTATTCAGTAGTATATTCAGCTTCTTTCAGTGAAACAGTCAGATGCAGGAGGAAAAACAGCATATAGAGTAGCTAAATAATGATTCAAGTATGTACCTATTTTTTATAGGAATGAAACACAACCCCAAAGTAAGCATAAATCAAATAAACTCACCATCTTCAGCTTTTAAAAAAACCCAACAAACTTAGCTGAAGCTAAAGGCGATGTTACTGTCCTCATGCACTTAACAAGAGAATATTCAATTAAGATTAGTGGACTATTTAAGGCCTAGAAATAGAACAAAACTTGGTATCTTTCCAAAGATATAAAATGGCAGAGCGATAATAGCCCTACCAAGCAAAATAATGACCATTTTTGTGATAGAGGTTCACATTCTGAATACAAAGACACACACATACATACGTACAATAAAAATTTGCAGTGTCTTTGAACTTTGTTCACCCTCTATTTTAATGTAGAAAATATTGTTAGTCTCTGTTACCTATATATGGAAAAAGCTGAAAAATATGATTGTAACATCCTGCAGAACTTCACATTTCTAAGTGTAGAATTTAAGGCCAGTTGACATAATATTATTAGGAGTTTGAAATCATCCTCGTGAATCTAAAGAAGATATTTAATTTTTTTTAATTTAAACTCTACCTTGAAATGCAAGACTCATTCATGGAAATTATGTGTTCAGTTTCTTTCACTACCATTACAGTAAAATGGAAATGATGGAGAGGAGCTCAGGTCTAGGAATATTAAATCAGAAATTTTAATCTTGCTTGAAGCAAAAAATGTATCACCTGCTGGATTGAAAGTGCATGATCCATTGAGGCATGTCCTATGTCAAAGACAACATCTAAATTAGATGAAATAGATGGTTCATGTACATGCTGTACCCCACACTAAGATAAGAAACACAGCCATCGCTTCCCATTGAGGAAAGGAAATCCAGGTGTGTAAACTCTTAAGTGACCTCTAAATGACCTGTTCAACTGCCTAATCCAAAAAACTTGGAGACCAAGTTTTGGAGTACTTGTTGCCCTAATTGGTCTAAAAGCAGTCTGTGAAATGAACATTGAAACAGAAAATTTTAAACCTGCACTTTTTTTTTTAATGTGGCTTTTGTACCTTAGGCCCTAGGATGCAGAACTTCAAAGGCCAGCCTGTACAACTACAGAGTCCTTTCACCATTAGATTTAGGACACTTGAAACTGACTGAGCTGTCCCCTTTTATCCCATGGAGTATCATGGTGGAGGTGACATCCACACTGCAATATGATATCTACCCATATTACAGAGATACTGTGCAATCATCCATTTTTAACACTTTTTTTTTTGTACATTTTCATTCAGGTCTTTAATTACTTATATGCGAAAAGACACCATATTGTCATTTGTTACAATCAGGTGTTTAGGACACATAAGCCACTTTAGCTCCATCTTTCAGTGGCAATAGAAGGGAAAAAATATTTAGTTTAAAGCATCTTAAATTTAACAGGAAATAAGACATGCAAAAATGCAGAACAGAAGTTATTTGTATTAATTTAATATATTTATTGATCATACTTAAATTTATTTGGCAAACTTTCTAATTCTGTTTACAATATATTCTTGACTATTATAAAAATAATTAGTGTAAACATAAAATTAGCAACAAACTTTGACAATCATTAATTCCAGTCTAATTGTGCTTTTTTCTTTAAACTGTACCAAAGAACAAATACAAGATTTGTATCTTAAAAATATTTTTTAAACCTACTTTTACTCATATTCATACTTCCTCATATACACAGAGCTATGGTTCAGGGAATATCATAAAGACTACACAGAACACTACAGGCCCTGGGAAAAAGTATTTCTTGATGTTTCTTATAAGTCCCTTTAAGTACTGAAAGGCCACAATAAGATCTTCCTGGAGCTTTCTCTTTTTCAGACTAAACATCAACTCCCTCATACTTTCTTCGCAGGAGAGGTGCTTCAGACCTCTGGCCGTCTCCATGGCCCTCATCTGGACCTGATCTAACACTCATTACTGGTTTCCATTTGGACAGTGAGGACGTTCGAATGCTTATATACTATTATGTGTGTTCATATATGAATAATAAACTTCTGGGGCTTGTCAGCTTGCACACATATATAAATTAAAAAACACATACTTTGCTTCAAGAGATATTTTTCTAGAGGTTTTTTTGTCAACTTCTGCTAGGTACCTTCTCCCATTATTTTGGGGAACAGTCTTCACAACTTAGAGAGCTACTCCACCAAATATCACTCTGTTTGCAGCACAGTATAATCTTATTTTTCATGTGTGTATCAAACAGAATGTAGGCTAATAAAAGACGCAGAAATGAGCAGAGTTCTGACACCCCATGAGTAAGATACCAAAGTCAGCTTCATTTGTCAGATCACTGATGTAGCAGCTAAACAAAAACCTCTTAGTGAAACCTGAAACATCCAGCTTCTTTATACATGCAAACCAGACTCTGCTCCTTTGTGTTCATTCCCTATCTCTTCAGGATGCTTACAGCTCTCCGTAATGTCTACTGACATTAAGTCTTAGGGTCAGCATCAAATCCCATTAATATAATCTGAAAGGCTCCTTCTGAGTTGAATGGGTTTTAAATCAGACTCTTATTAGACTCACCTAGTAGAGTAATAAATATTCATAGGTGGATGAAAGAAGAGAAAATCTCTCCAGTTTTGAGTCCAGCAGGAAGATCATTCGATCGGTGAAGGATAATCTACTTGTTGACCGAGAAAGGCTCATGGAAATTTACTTTTAGGGCATGTGCAGGACATGGGCCGGTAAATAAGGCATTAGAAAAACAAAACCACAGTAGCATGTGCCACAGTGTCCAAAGCAATCTCTGCAAGATACATAGATTTCTTATTCTTTCTTTAATCTAAGTATAATTGAAATTTTTATTAATATTAATTTACTGTTTTTAACAAGCTATCTGAGTACTAAAGATCATAAATTGGCACAGTTTAGGTAACCAAAAATAAAGCAAAGGCGTTTCCAAGTCTTCTAGTTTTTCTCACTATTCACAGCAATTCCATTTATAATATGCAGCTGTCAATGATACGATCTGTTTCACCCACATGTCATATAATAAAGTCTTACTGACAGCAGGGAGATCAATATTCTCTTTCATACATAATAGGATTGAAAGACTGGTTAGTTTGAGTGGAGACTTGGCTAGAAAGCCTCAGCATGCATGGACTTTTCATTATGCAGAGTAATTGAGATAGGGAAAGGCAGAAAATTTGAGAAGTGGAGATTAAAACATCATATGATAGGTATCAAGAAAACAGGAAATTGGTATGGGAAACTCTTCTGTCCCAACACAGGCAAAAGGTGTCATGGTGCAGAAGTTGTACAGTTTTCACAGTAGTTTCATATTAGCATTTAAACCACTATTAAAAATGTGGTGCTGTGTTTCTGAAGTGCTAACTTGGACAGCATGCTAAGGACAGCATGCTAAGGACACCATGCCATTGTGACATCTTCTATATAAGCAGAGACTTCTTTCTTCCATCATTCTGATCACAGTATCATCTGCAGGTATGGAAAGAAAGAATCTCTTCAACAGGCTTAATGCAGGCCTGAGTACCCACCTTTAAGGATTAGCATGGTGAAAAAGACCTTGCATATAAGCTTCTGTTGTGTTTTAACCCCTATATGTATCTCTGCCCCACACAGCCCTCATCACTCCAGCACATGCTGCTCCCTGCAGCTGATGGGAAGAGAGAAGGAGGGTAAAGCAAAACAACTCATGGGATGAGATAAAGGCAATTTAGTAGGTAAAGCCAAAGCTACACATGCAAGCANCACAGTAGTTTCATATTAGCATTTAAACCACTGTTAAAAATGTGGTGCTGTGTTTCTGAAGTGCTAACTTGGACAGCATGCTAAGGACAGCATGCTAAGGACACCATGCCATTGTGACATCTTCTATATAAGCAGAGACTTCTTTCTTCCATCATTCTGATCACAGTATCATCTGCAGGTATGGAAAGAAAGAATCTCTTCAACAGGCTTAATGCAGGCCTGAGTACCCACCTTTAAGGATTAGCATGGTGAAAAAGACCTTGCATATAAGCTTCTGTTGTGTTTTAACCCCTATATGTATCTCTGCCCCACACAGCCCTCATCACTCCAGCACATGCTGCTCCCTGCAGCTGATGGGAAGAGAGAAGGAGGGTAAAGCAAAACAACTCATGGGATGAGATAAAGGCAATTTAGTAGGTAAAGCCAAAGCTACACATGCAAGCAAAGCAAAACAAGGAGTTGATTCACCGCTTCCCATGGCTATGAAGCTGCTTGGACTTGTCCGCAGGAAATCCAGGCTCCATCATGCATAACGGTGACTTTGAAACAGAAACAACGTAACTCCAGACATCCCCCTTTCCTCCTTCTTTATCACATGAAATATCTCTGGTTAGTTCTGGTCATCTGCCTGGTCGTGTCCCCTCCTAACCTATGGCACATCCCTCAATGTCCTCTCTGGCTGAACAGCACGAGAAACAGCAAAGGCCTTAATTGACACCAATTGGCACTGCTCAGCCATGGCAAAAAACATCCCTGTCTTATCAACACTGTAGAGGTTTTGTTTGCATTTTTTATCTTCTGTGAGATAAGAATTAGGAGGAATGCAAAGCAGGCTCCACACTTTAAAGAATATAAAGAAGTTTATTACAAGCAGAATTAATAGTAAAAAGAAATAACAAGGAATTAAAGCAAAACCTCCTTTTTCCTCCAGCACCTCCCCCTTTTACCCAACTCGCACAAAGGATAACAAACTATGATTTTGGTCAATATTATAGTTCTTAAAAGTCTCCCACTATTTAACGAAAAAAGGTTTTCTTTTGCTTCACGTGGTTTCCAAACTGCTCAAAGGGCAACAGATTCACCCAGAAATTCTGCTGCCATGAAAAATATCTCTCTCATGAATCTTGCATCTTCCCACAACTGCCAGCACAGGCCACACAGGGGGTGTTCTTTTTTAAGGAGAAGCAAATTCTAGCTTAAAAGCAACTGCTCTTTTCTTCACAAAGTCTCTAAAAGTCTCTTACAGCTCCGAGGTGACCTGGCATGGTCACGTTTCTTTTTCCCACAGGCTGCACACAAAATCCTCATCCTTCCCATGTCTTTAAGTGGATTAAAGAGAAAAGGACAGTTTGTGATATTACAGTTTTTACCACAGCCTGCAAAAAGTATTTTTAAGCTCCACGCTGGGTGAGTGACTCCACCCTCTCTTCCCATTGCCATCTTCAGCTCCGTCTCCCAGGACTGACTTTCTCTTTCCCTCCGACCTTGAAGTCACCATGATTTCCTTTGGGCTTTATGTTGGAGAAGAAGCCTCTTTCTCTTTATGCGGCTGGCTCCTCAGCTCGACTCTAGCTACGTTGGTTGCAGAAAGCTCTGTTGGCTCCCACCAGGTTTGCGCAGGGCTGTGTGGGGGAGAGGGGGAGGAAGGCTCTTCTCCAGTCCTTAAAAGTCACTCCGGGTGGTATCGGCTATGCAGCAGCTTAGTGGTTGTTTCTTAGCTGCCTTCAGCTTTGAAGGAGCTCTCCTGCCACTACCCAGGCCCGTGCCCCAGCGCCAGGGGAGGGGAGGCCCCGGGCTGCTCCAAGAGACGGAGCCCGGGGCCCATTTCCCCCCTCTCCCCGTGGGAGGCTCAAACACCAAAGGGAAGTTCCCGCGTCTCCATGTGGTTTAAATATGTAAATTTCAAGAAGCGTTATTGGTCTAAACGACTGACCATCAACTCAGGTTCAAACCACCGCAGTCACACAATCTAAACATAGCACTATACCAAACACTTTGAAGAAAATTACCTCAATCCCTTCCAAAACCATTAAGATTCTCAGAGGGCACAACTATGTTATCCTCAGCTTCAACAATGGCTGAGGTTTTTTGACACAACCTTGTAATAGCAAAGTACTGATTTTGCATCATGGGCACTGTGTTATTACTTTTGTCACTTAATGCCCTTCCTTCAATTTAAATGGTATATGTTTATATAAGAAAATCTTCTAAGCGTATTCAAAAACCAGGTGAAAAACTATGCTATGACATGCCTAAGGAGCTACAAAATATAATGCACACCCATAACTGTAGGCCTGTCTAGATACAGAAGAAAATGCACATTTTATCTTCTTCTTGTCATCACTATTCACCCTTCAGTGGATTCACCTGGCCTAATATAAGTATACAGTTGTAAATGCAGCTTCAAAATATGGTATAAGTGACTATTCAAATGCAATCATAAACATCTGTACCAACAGAAAGGGAAACTTAAGTGACATTAATTGTCACCTTATCTGCTAGTCTTAGCAGAAAGAGAAAGAAACAAATGAGTCTGTCTCAGCTACTCTATCAACTATAGGCAATCAGCTCTCCTATTAACAGATAGTAATTTTATTAGTAGGATGAGACTATTACTCTAATTCTATAGCTGCATGTGCCAAGGACTAGAAAACAGTTTTTCTCTTGTTATGTCTGTCAGTTCAGTGTCTGTCTAAAGAGAATATTCATTTAAAAATTGTAAATATTCATTTGAAAATTATACTGCAAGGAAAAGCCCAAATTCCATGAGTGTTTTCAGCAGTAGCCAATGATCTCAAGCTATCTTCTTCACTATTGTTATTAGATTTAACATTCAAATTTGTTTTGATTGAAAATCCAAAATTGTTTTTCATTGAATATCTAGATTAAATGGTCACACAACGTAAATAAACATCCATCCTAGTTTTCAGACAAATTTAATTAGTATTATCTTACTTAATTTAAAAAATCAACAACACAATATTCTCTTTCTCTTTTCTCTTGAGTATACACAGACTTAGAAACAACTATGTGATAAAGACAATAAACTGAGAGCTTAATTAATTAAATTTGGGCTGACGTCTCATTTAGACTGTTCAGGATTTTACACTAACATGTTCTACACTTTGATGTAAGACATTTCTATTTTTAGTATTTGTCAGTGCTGAAGATTAAATATAGTTGCCATGTTGCCTTTCTGGTGACGAGTAAGAATTAAACTCATCTTTGCAATAAAAGAAAGTTACAAATAGGCCTTTTAAGAAAAGGACATCATGAACAGAAGCCAGCAGATATTGCTGCTACAAAGACCAGACCATATCCCTGTGTAGTCAAAGGAGTGCCCTACAGACCACTGGGGATATGTAGCAGAATAAGCATGTTAGAAATTATGAGGAGTGTAACATTACTGGAATAAATGGAAGCATAAAGCTATGAAGAACAACTAGACCATGTGCTAAAATTCTATACTGAGGTTTTCCTGAAATCCAAATGAGGTTAGTGATAAATGCAGTGATCAAGTTTGAAATTTTTTATTGATAAAAATTTTAACTATGGGCATTTCCTGAAGAAGTTAATCCTATCAGAGAGCTTATATTTTCTTATCCAGGATAATTTTATATGATACACTGTGTCTTTGCCCATACACATAAAGGAATAAGAAAATACAACTAAACTGAAACTTCACATGGGAAAAACATTGGCTTTAATAGAGAAAAAGCTCTAAGTATTCTGGAAAGTCCCCCTTTTGACTACCCTCAAAAAAACCAATAAAGAATTCATGATGCTTTGCAGGAAAATTGTAAAGAAGCCAAATATACAAAATAACCTATAATTTATTTAAATTTCATGTGGAATTCCTTAACAAAGTTGTGGTTATTTAGAAACTGAATATTAAATATATTCTGTCCAGTGAATATGTGTGTATTGAACTTAAGCATAACATAAACCACTGACAACTATTTTTTTCAGAAAATAATCTGTAATTCCCAGTGTATAAGGTCTCATGGAAAAAGTACAGAGAAAACACTTTTTCTAACTTCGCCTGAGTCTCTAACCACAACTTTCAATGATTTTCAAGGTCATCTTTTATTTTTCTTTGGCATTTGCACAAAAGCTGAAACAGAAATTCGTTTAAAATTATCTCTCATACAATGAATTAATAGAATGATAAGGTGACACTGGTAAAGAATTATGCAGTATGATTTGGTGCTTAATCTTCTGTGGCCACATTGCTGGGATGTAAAGCAATGCTGGAACCAGCTCAGTGACCTCATTTCTGTATCTATCATTTTTTTTCCTCTTGTTCTAGAATTGGTTTTATGCTGCTTCTGCACCTGAAGATGAGAAATTTGCTGATTCCTTTGAAGAGATCTCTTCAACAAGGGCCATAGCTTGTCAAATCACAGACAGTGGGGATCCACAGGATACAACCTGCCTGAACCATGTCTATTACAAAATGAGAGAGTTTCATTCAAATTTCCTTTCTTTTCCCCTGTTAGTCTAATTACAGCAGCTTTATTCCTGTTGACTTAAATGCTGTTCCTTACATATTCACAGGTCATCCATTTCAAAACATTAATTCATAGAAAAGGCAGGATCCTTGCAGAATTAAAGAACTAAAAAAATTTAAATCAAGAAAATTTACTAATCATTATATGGGAATAATGTTTATAAATATGATTTCATGTTTCTTTTAATTTTAGCTTTAATATGAGCTCAGCACATTATAAAGAAGGCAGACCCCATCAGTAATTACAAATTCTATCAACCTTGTTAAAGAAAATAGAAGGATGAAGCTACATCACTGGAAAATTCTAAAGCAATCAGCACACAGAATTGAGTTGTCACAGATGACAACTGTAAGTCTACCCAAGCCTGAAGCACATGGAATTACCTCATTATTGAATGCAGCTTACCAGTTAATAAATATATTTAGCCTTTATTCACCTTTTAGAGGAAATAAATATTGTTCTAAACATCTGACAAATAATTTGCATAATGATTAATAATGATGACAAATATTGCTCCTGTAAACCAATATGCAAATTAAAATGAAAGGGATACTCCAAAAATGAAAAGCTACTTTAAAGAGATGCTGCTAATATGACAAAAATGTATTTCAGTTGGAAAACAATTGGTTGTTGAAGGTGTGAAGGAAACCACCTTCTCATGCGTTTACTTTTGGAGATATGATTATTTGTAGCTCTTACTGTTCTGTTCAAAATGCTGTCCCTTTTCCAACCCTTCAAAAAGTGCCAGGACAGTCGCCTCTAAAAACTGGCAGGAGACAAAGACAGTGAGAAACCATCCCCACAGAGAAAGAGAAAAATTATGGCATAAAAACCCGTGGAAATATCTGCATTCAGTGTGATGCAGATTAACAAGTTTTTGAATAGCAACCATTCTAAAAGGGTATATATACATTTGATTTTTGCCACTGAAAACTTGTGATAATTTGAGCTGGTATGTACATTCAGCACCGAACTCATGAAGGAAATAAAATATCTCCACTTCAGGGTTCTTATGTGGGAATGGATCCCAAATTAGGAGTGAAATAAAGATTAACTATGTCATCAAGAGTAATTCCGAGAAGCAAACTGAAGGTGTGGTGCCTCACAAGATAAGGCAGAGTATCCCATATATGAGGGAAATTCTTGCTGCATTAAAGAAAGGTGTCAAAAAATTCCAGTTAATATGACATAAACATGACATAAAATTGTTCTTCATCTGAAAAGGTTAATAAGCTGTCTCTCCTCAAATATGAAATATTAGTTTACTCAACTTGCATAATTTTAAAAACCAATTGATAGTCAAAAAAGCAACTGATACTCATTTAGTCCATTTTAAAATCCACCCGCATTTCTCATTCCTTTACACTTCTGAGCCAATGAATCACTCAGCTTTGCTAGATAGCACATGAAGTAGTGGTTCTTCCTTCATTTCATGTTTCTCTTTCTAAGGTTCCATTTTAGTTCCATTCTAATTTAAATTGTATCATCTTTTCCTTACTATCAGTCAGTGTGCAAATTAACACTTTTCTTTGCTCACAAGGGACTTTTAAACTGTGGTTCCAAGATACAAGGACAGTGGCCAAGGGCATCTTCATGGTCTGGTAGCTCCCACTTCCTACACAGTTCCCATGCAACAGGAGCTTTGAGCTCCTCTCATGGCAAAATTCTGTAAGAGGGGTTTTCCTCTGCATTATGAATTTAATGGGAGCTGGGAGCCAGGAGCAGTTGCTCTGTGACAAGCCAGAGAAGGATCACATCTAGCTAATCCAGACCACTCTATGCAAGTAAACATTAAAAAAATGTAAATAAAACATTGACAAAAGTCACCTTACTCCTCAGAAAGCCTCTGAAAGTGACCCAGTGTAATTCCTCCCAATCAGAGCTAAAGAACTCTTATTTTTATTAATCTTATATTGTCAGAAATTTGGGCTGACTTTCTTTTTCTGTTCTCTGAAGACTGTCCCCAGCTCAGCATGATTCTCAGTGAGTAGTTTTATTCTGCGGTATTACACTCTGGGTTCTGAGATTAGGATATAGATTTTAAGGGCCATAAATGATAAAAGCTTAATGATCTCATATCTATTTGTATTCAGAGTTGTGGACCACACAATAATTCTGATGGAAGAACTAATTTCAGTGGCTCACACTTTCTTATTTCATTGAGATAGAAAAGTAAGCAGCATAACTGGAGTACATTCCATTTTTAGTATTTTTCTCAGGTGATACATGCACAGTTTTCTAGAATAACAAGATTTGGAGGGTAATCAATCATACAGGGGGCATGTACTTAATAAACTTTAGCTTTTACACCAACTGGTTATAAAGAACAGATATGAAGTGAATATTTTTAAATGTGTTGTAGAAATGAAAGATAAATGCAATGATGAAACTTAAAAAGTATGGGTACTCTTAAGGATAAAATACATCCGTTGTGAGAAGAACTGTGAGTTTCTTTTTCTCTTAGTGTTAGCAATGAAATTGCTAAATGGATGAGCACTATGAAGTTGTGCTCTGATGGGTAAAAACACTAAGCAGAAAATACAATATTATTAGCCTGACTGATGTGAGAATCTAAACAACCACAGTATTGTGACAACACTGTAGAAATGTAATTAGAAGAATACTGCTGAATCTATTGCTAGTGAATCTTCAGACAACTAATTTTCTGCAATTAATTTCAGGTCCCAAGTTTTGTTTGTTTGTTTGTTTTCTATTAATTTCACAAGGAAAATTCTGGCTTTTTTTTCTTGGTAAGTTAAAATGGTTTAGGTAGTTCAACACTTTCACTACACAATCAAAACTGAATTTCAATCATCCATTACCACTGTTTTAGGACAGTACTTTTGCCTTCTCCCTGCATGTAAACTATGAGTTATTTTACTAGTAACTTTAAATACTATTTTCTCAGTCTACTGAGAGGTGATCTGCTAAAATCCCTTCAGATGGAAAAGCGATATATTAGCATTCCCTTGATAGAGGTAACGTTCCTTATAGTGACATACAGAAAAATAAGTTATGAATAAACGCATTTCTAATGTATTTAGATAGTTGTAACCTTAGGTGCCTACTGGTTTATACATAAACACCTATTTTTTAAAGTGTCAAGTTACATATAGATAGCGGCGTTGTCTCGATATTTGAGCCTTTGTCTCTCAGATATACTGAGCTTCCTTCAGGATATAAAAGCTCTTCTATTACTGGTAAAGCTTTTCATTGTGGGGGTGATTGTAGTGATAGAATGAATGAATTGGGAATATTAAGAGCACTAGGCAGGTAGGATCAAAGAGGGGGAAGAGTCCATAAAGAAAGAAAGCAAGCAGATCTAAACTCGTTCAGGCTGAATCAACTACACCCACACAACTCACCGTCTCCATTTCTCTTTCCGTCCGTCCCTGTGTCAGTGATGACAGATCAGGAGCAGCTGGGATGATGTGTAACCTTTCATACAGTCAACCTGAAAGAGGAAGTTTTGCTGCATCATGGAGGCTGTTGGCCAGAGTGTTGGAAGCCACATTTAAAACACTGGTTACAGGACAATCTGAGCAAGATCTAGTGACAATATTTCATGTTGCCAATAAGAGAGTTCAAGTGTATTTCTATGCAACAGATATAAAAAACACTTACTGTAGAGAGGCATTTCCTGTTGCTCACAGGAAAGTAGAAGGGAGATCTGAGACCAACTGGAAAAACACACCTACAGTCTCTGAACAACTGTTGTGTGTCTGCTGTGCTCAAGGTAATGAAGCTCTTGTGATCATGCTTTGTTCATAAATCAGACGTTTTCTTTGAGGCAGAGGAACCTGGCCAAAGTCCCAAAT
>WEIT01017492.1:0-41836 GCA_013389985.1 Dryoscopus gambensis | reverse complement strand
TCATATTTGTTTCTTTTCTTCATTAAGATCCTCCCAAATTAGCAGGTTTGGATAACATAAACGAACCCAGGATTCATAAAGATTCGGCAGAGGTCCTGTCCAGCTTTCTGCTATTTATTATTGATCAATAGTGATGAATAGAAAACGGCATCAATAGTAGAAGTGTAGTTTCTCAAGATAAGAGATTAACGGCGTGTCAATGGAGACAGTAGGTTGAGCCATCTAAAGTGTATCCCTTGAAAAAAGGGATTAAGAACTGACCAACTGGAAGCCAGCAAAAAGCAGTGTTACGTAGGAATCAATACACTGAATCAATCTAAGCAGTTTCATTGTGGTAACATTATTTTGACATGATTTTAAATTCTGTAGTACTGATGCAAAAATAAATTTTAAAAATTCCCTCAGATGTTATTCATAAAGAAGGACACCATACCAATCTGCAAAGTGGATATTGCATGGCAAGAACACAGTCAAGGATATATGGTATTCTAAAGTATTAATAGGACCATAATAAAGAGGGGAAATTTGTTTTTAAATAAAAACAAACCCAAACAAAGACGATACATAAATGAAGAATGAAATTCAGTTAAGAGAGTCATATTTGATGGAGAATAATAAGAAGAGAACCAAAAATTGAAGGGCTAGTAAAAAAGTCTTATTGTAAGATAGATTTTAGAAACTCTATTCATTTGGCTATAAGGCCTTGCAGATAACGGAGCAAGTCTTCTTCACCATATGAAATTTTTTTGTTCCAAAGAACTTGTTGAACTAGTAGAGAAAACCATGAAAAAATATTCAAATTAGGAAAAAAAAATTTTAATTGAGAGTGTGACTAGCCATCAGAACTAACTAGAGCGAAGAGAAAAATTCTCTAACTTACAAGTCAAAACTATTTTTCTTGATGGAAGATGATATTTTAGATTCCTATTAGAGTAAAAACATGCATAATAACTATATAGACCTCATGACAACAATTTCAGAAATCAGTTTTATGCAGAACTCAAAGAAATTCATATTTTATATGAAATCTGAACAGGTAGAGTTACAGGCTTTGCACTTAGAGGATGCTAGATTTCATATAAGAATAATAAAAACATTCTACAGTCTGGATTATATACAATATGAGATTAGAATGACTTGAAGTTCAATTCTGGTACATAAGCAAACACTTTGAAATTTAGGTAGGAATATGAGATATTTCACTATTTTCATTTGCGCAAATTTTCCATACTGGTCCTTCTCTAAGAAAAACTTGCTCATCTCATCAGATATCTAAATAAGTATTTATTTCTTTTATTGTCATTTTGAGAAATTCGGTGACTTTCAGTTCTGAAATTACAACCCCACAGAGGTTTTACACTTGTCAGTATCCTTCAAAGAAAGGGCCAAAACTGCTTCCACCCTGGAAATTGAATTGTTCCCATTTCTGGAGCATGGAAAATACACTGGCAAGGTGCAGTGCAGAACATTTACTCAGCTTCTGCAGAGGGACCAAACAAATAGGTCCACTCACCACAGCAATCAATTGTCAGTCTTCATGAGCAATATATGGTTTAGAGATTAAATCTAATGATATCGTTCTCTCCTGCAAGACATGGGTTAAATTGTAAAGACTAAATTCTTGTACTCAGATAACTATCCTTTTTGCTTAGTGTTGCTGTTGCATTTCTTGTAGAGTTTGTCCATTTGAGTATGACAGAGTAACTTAAATCTTGTAATTAATAACTTTGAGAAGGCATAAATTAATCTCTTTAAAATATTACAAAGCCTATGAAACTTTCCTTGGACTACTTTTTAACATTTGCACAACAAACTTTATCTTTAAATAATAGTCTCACAGGTGTTCTAAGGACTTACTTAGCTATACCTAAAGGAAAAGACAGTCTTATACAGAGAGAATTATAGAATTCTGCAAAACTGACACTTTTATATGTTGACATCACAACCAGTGACTTTTTTATAGCTTGTTTATTTCCTGTTTCACTGTAAGATGAGATCAAATAAGCATTAATATGAGATCTAAAATGCCAATAAATAGTAATATTAATAAATTTCATATTTGCCTTGTAACCTCTAATGCCAGAATTTATTTTGAATGGTTAGTCTTTCTGAATACTCCATTACATGTACTTGATTTGGCTGTTGCATGCATTAATAGTATCTGAATGTCATATCCAGCTACATTAGCAAGTAAACAGATGCCTATAACTGTAATTTAAGCTGGAGTCTATTTTTTAAGTGGTGAAACATTTATTCATTATAGCAAGGTTAAGTTAAATTAATTTTTTTTATTTCCTGTTAGTGCTCACGTAACTGAATCTCTCCTTGCCTGCATTCTCAATGACAAAACATAATGGAAATTTGGCCAGGTGATAATAGGTGGAGACACTTCAATAAGATCTGGTAATGAGGTAGCTGATGAGGTTTCATGCAAGGGATGTTTCATTGAAACTGCATTAACAGATGATTAGCAAGCTTAAATTAAGAGGCAGAGAGAACAAACAGTATGAAGCCAAGTAGGTGGTAAAGAGGAAATACTAAGGAAGGAGCTAGAAAGTAATAAAGCATAATGCTGAAACATTTCCTCACTGCTAAGAGATGGATGACACAAATCTTTTCTTAAGTACTTCAGGAGAAGTAAACATGAAAACCAATTAGTAGCAGAAACGTCGACACTTCAGGCAACAAAAGTAGTCCAGCTACACCACTAAAGACCTTGGGCCACAGAAATCAGATGCACGCCAGAGTATAAGGAGAACTAAAATTACATCACTATGCGCTAATATGAATAACACAATCAAACCATTTTTCCTTCACGTGGAGGAGAAAAGGCAAGCCAAGCAAAAAGACTAAAATATCAACTCATATAGCACACACTTTCTACAAAAATCTTTGATTTTTTTTTTTATGGTTATCTCTAAAACAGTTTTTTTACATAATCTTGTAAAGGAGAATATCATCTTCAAAATACAAAAATTGCATGCTTTTCATGACTGACTGCACATTGCTAAATTTATCTAATTTGCTAAATTTATCTAATTTGGTCATCAGACTAGAGTGTGGCTACAGAAATAAAAATATGCCAGCCATAGGGCTTTAAATTATGAATTCTCAGAAATTATGAATTCTCAGAGAAAACTTCAGAAGTTCCCAAAGGAACCAAAGGCTTAAAAACTCATTTGCAGAAGTGGTGGTTCAAGATTATGAGTAATTAAAATGACTACAAAAACTTAACTACTTGTTAGTAGTATAAAGACTGGAACCAAAACTTGAGATCAATTTTCCTAAATGACAATACAGTTGAATATAGCAACAGTACTTTGAAAAGCATCTGGAATTCCCAGTTTGGGAAACCTTATTATTTCTCTATTGCTTTGATTCTAATATTATAGTAGAAATAACATAAATAATAAATATTATTTTATATTATTAATTCTATTATTTTCTGCTTCAACATTTTCCAGAATTAAAAGCATACAGAGAAGGTGAGTCATAAGTATTTGTATGATTTAACAGTCCAGCTGTCCTTGTTCCTTGCCTGAGTTATTTTGCAACTTTGCTTGTTCATGGTGATCAGTATCTTAATCTGCTGATGTGGCTTTCTGGCTTGTCCTCAGTATGGACTTGCTTGCCAGTCACTGAATTCCTGGGTGGCACTGGTTGCCATCCCTGGACTTTATCTTGCTCAGGGCCTGCAAGAGGCAGTCCCTGCTTGTGTGCCTGTGATGTTGTCACCCTCTGCTCCTGGGTCCCCTCCCCGTGCAGAGCAGCCCAGGGCAGTAAAGCTTTACAGACCTTGTCAATGTCCAGCTGCATTTAGGATCAAACTTGTCTGAAAAGTCTAAGAGATTTCAAATACTATATTTTAGGAAATTCTATGGTATTAATTGATACAGTATCTCTTCTGTAAATGAAGAAACAGTAAACATAAGATTGAAAATGTAGTATGTTTTAATATGAGCAAATCAAATACCAGAACATAGACAAGTCAGATATTCATTATTTTGCAGGGGTTTTTACATACCCAAGATCAAGGAAAATTTTGCCATATACAGATTCTGACACTGATCAGCGAAGTTGCCTGAAAATAGGAAATTCTCTTTAATGGAAATTTTCAAAGCGTTGCTATTTTAATATTTTAAGTATTTGCAAATATTTAATCTTCAGGTGTGAATTTCAGTCACTTCTGGTAAGTCATTCTGGTGCAATCTCCTTCAGCTGTTCTCCCAGCACAGCTCACTGGAGCCTTTTTTGGTTTCTGCAGTGTACAACCAATTTTTTTTTAAGCAAAAATGCAAAGGACACATACACCTGTATAGGAAAGGTCGATAATGGAGATGGAGTGAGGACTGATTGTGCTCCAGCCATGACCTTTACATTCCCTTGTTGGTGAGTTCTAATTAGTGCATTGGCTGCTGACTCACCTGAAACTTCAACCATATAGCAAAAAAAATATTTGCTTTTATTACTGAAACCACTGCCTAGGACAAAGCTACTTGTGTTGTTTTTATGCATAAATTCTTCCTCCACTCTCTGGCACTGTGAGCGAAAGAGCCCGGTTCAGGTCATTTGGACACATGTTCTATGCAGATTCTGAGACCTAGTTTGATTCTATTCAACTAAATGTATATGATAATAATTCAGACAGCCAGTGCCAGAGCATTCTTGCTTTTCAAGTAATATTTTACTGGATCAATAACCCAAATATACAAATATGTAAGAAGAGAAGTTCACTTATACATGGAATTTAATTAAATATATTGGTGCTTATAAACTCTTCTCCAGTCAGCTTCTATTCTGCAAGTAACCTTACTTCTGCAAATTAATCTGCATTGCTATGTTTCTTCATCAAAACAATAATGAAAAGATTAATAGTATATGATCCTTCAGTTAACCTTAAATACAGTCCTATATCTAATTTCCAGAACACATATGCTGCATCATTATTCCAGACCTCTGTAAGTAAAACAAGAATATACTACCTGTCTCTGCTGTCAAGACCATTACCACCTTTTTGGGTATTTTAATGACCGTTAGTAATAATATCAAATTTCTGACACTTGAAACCAAATTCCCAAAATTAGACAAAACAGAGAATTATTAGGTGGCAGCACCTAGGCACTTCTTTTTTAAATTATAGCAAGGCTTGCATTTCAACATGAAGTAGCTTTGTGTCTTCTAATGAATTTAACCATGTGGAAGTTTTTTCACATGGTCTTCTTATATTTCTTTGATGAGCTCCTGCTCCATGTGTATGAACGAGAAAGAGGAAAGAGAAAAGAGAGAGCCGAGCATGTTCAAAACCTATTATTCAGCAAACTGCATGCTAAATTTTCAGCTTGATGATGAATTTAAAAACAGAAATGATGAAGAAATGCTGCATTATGAGTTCAAACTGTAAAGAAGTTGCCATGTATTATTTAGGATTTTATATTACTGTTTTTACTTATTATTATTAATTATGGAAGTATGTACTAAAGTAATGACTATATGTAATATATTCATGCTCAATTTGACATTAATTTGTTTACCTGTAGTCAGCTGCCACAATAAAATAGAAGGGATAACATTATTAGTGGTTAGGATAATTCAGAATGTAGCTAGGTAACGCAAACAAAAATGTTAAAAATCATTCCCTGCTCAAACCAAAACTAGAGACACAACTCAAAAAAGCTTGAACTGTGTTCTGGAGAATGACAGACACTGTCAGCCTCTTCTGTGAATAAAGAGATAATTTTTAGGGGTAAATAATCTCACAGTCCCTATTTCATCTCCAGCTGCAAATGCTTCCACCTGGAAGCTATTCCAAAATACACCATCTTGCCCTCTGCCCTAACAATGAGTAGGAGAAGAGAATTTCTTAGATTACCAGAGGGTAAAAGAAAAATTTACTTGCATGAGTTGAGATCACCACGCTGATTTTTTTTAAAGCTGAAGGGAAATACAAAACTGGTCAAATATATTGAAATAAAATTATAATAACTCAGTCATCAAGAAACAAAATACAGGAGAATAAAACATCCATATAAGTTTTAATACTCCAGTACTAGATACAACTAATGCATCTGCCTTAAAAAATGTCACAAGTTATAGATTCTCACAAATTTTATTTACAAACTACATAGCACAAAGCAAGCTAAACAGAAAGATATGTCTCTAGAATCCCAAAGAGGGAAAGAGTAAGAATGATTAATAAAAATACATTTATATTATTTTTGGACATTCATATATGCACATATACATATTTCTATACCTGTAATTATAAACATATGTTTGCTATACTCACACTCAATACACAAAAATATTCATGCTACTATCATAGTCTAATTTTTCCAGTGAATGCAAGCCTTTACAGAGAATTACAAAGATGTGTTCTTTGCTTTCCAGTTTCAAATAAATTGACAGAAGAGGTGGAGTCCTGCAAACACCTGTATTGATGGAAAATCTGCAGCCTATGCTTAAATTTTTCTGTAGGACAGGAAATCCACATTAGAATCCATTGTAGCCATCCCTATTATCATTGTTGATTCAACATTCCATCTCTACCAGTAAAGTTATGTACATGCCTAATGTACAGAGCAGGATTTTCTAAACCTCCTGCTCATGATCTGATTTCTGTACAGAGCAGAATTGCTGATACATGGTGTGAACCGAATGTCAGCAGGTACTGAAGACAGCCAAAATCCACAGCTGAAGTGTAAAGAGTAGATTTATTCCAACACCAGGCTGGGTAAAACAGAGACACATTGCTAAGTTTATTCCACCATAGCAAGGGGCAAAAAGCACCCAGGCCATTCCCAGCCTCACCTATCAAAAATGCCTGGCACGTGTGCAATCTTTACCATGGTTGTGATTTTCCTCTCTGCTTTTATGATCTCTCTCCCAAGACGGAGCTCAAGCATGTCTGGGAGAGGGCCTCCAAGTCTCTGTAAACACCTCTGTTATCTCTAAACAGAAACTGTACTTCTCAAAACAGACACAGGATTAAGAGCAGTAGGCAAAATAGATGGTTTCCCACACAGTTATTCTCCAAGCCTTGACGTTCCCAGCTGCAAGGTCACCTGAGCAAACCTATCATCCTCCTCACCAAATCCTTCAGTTTTAACCCCTTCCTCCCAAAACACTTTATATCTTTCTGCTGTTTTGTTTCAGTTTGGGTTTTTATTGGTTGGGTGGGTTTCTTTTTTTATTTGTCTCTTCTTGCTTTCTACCCCTTACTTTTACTCAACATTGATTTTTTACAGTTCTTGTTGTCCAGGGGTGGATATTCAGTCAGCTACCAAGAGGACACACTGCACTCTAAAAGTCTGTTCTACCCTGGGTACCAGGGCAACTTTCTGCAAGACAGTAACAGAAAAATGCGTTCTCTCCTGATGCTGGCTATGAGGCTTCTGGCAGCTCCTCAGCCTATTGCTGGTTGCCATTGCCCCCTTCAATCAGCTGCCTCCACTACTTCTGTAAATGAACATAGAATGTATTTGTATGAATATAGTTTTATAATGTATTTCAGTTCAAAGAAGCCAGATTAGCTTTAGACATTTGAATGAGTACTCTTTGCTAAAGTGGCTCCTTTCATCTGAAATAAGGCTTAGGAGTGTTCCTATCACTGCAAACAAACCTGAGAGCAAAGTTGTTTCCTTATGGGGACAAATGGAAGGGTAGAAGATATGTGTCTGTAACCTTGTATTAGAGGAGAGGCGCCTCCTCCACACGCTCCTTCCGTTCTGACACATCTATTGTAATTTCTCCCAGGCTCCTCTTAGAGTTCTGTTAGGTGTTTACTCCCCCTGCTTCCAGATTTACTTCTTTAAATTAAACTGTTTCCACTTTTCTTCCACAGTAGTATTTCTTTTTTCCTGCTAAGTCTCCTGTGCTCCTAATCTGTAAGTAACTTCCATCACCTCGTAGGTGTCCACCTCATGACATGTCTTGTTACTGTTCTACTCTTTATCACTAATCATGGTGACACTCAAACGCTTTGACACTTCCAGCGTACCCTGCTCTATAACAAGGCTGTGTTTGAACGCCAAATTCTGTATTCATTGTATCCCAGTGTTTTGACTGTCAGTGGAAACAGAAAGTTGTATTGAAACCACACCATGCCTTACAGTAGATTTCTTTCTCTCACAGATATTAAACAGATAAGATGTGAATTAAAGATTCATTTCTAAAGTTCATCTGTGTATGTATGCCTTCCCAGTAAATTAAAATTAATATAATCTGCTCTTCAGGATAAATTAAGTTTACAGATTAGATAAAAACACTTTTAGCCTATTTCAGAAGTGGGTATCACACGTGATGAGCTACAATACATTAATGCTAATTTGGATTCCATTAGATCTGCTTGTGACAATTCAACCAGTATCTAATGGAACCCCAGCAGTTATAACTTACATGTGAAGAATTTGGAACATGCAGTGATTTCCCAGAGAAAAGTGGAAGGACCTATTTTCTGGGGTATGCTTGTCACACAGAAACCATGTAAAAAAGTGAATGTAAAACGTTGTGTCTCAGTCTTCCAAAGCATTCACTTGCGTGTCAGCAAATATGCAATGTAGAAAACAGTGTTAATTTCTATATATGAGTGCAGAGAGAGAGAGGTATAAACATAAAGAGTTACATATATCTATATAATCTACATATATCTACACTATAAAAGCAACAGTGAACATCTTTAAATCCATATGTAAAGTGTACCATATAATAAAACTGAATATAATGTGGATACAGAAGCAAATAAGAAAGAGGAAGATGTAAAAGCATGTTAGCAAACACATAAATATGACCACACATGAATCTCTAATATGAGGATGAAGAAACCATCACAATGATCATCGAATTCCTACTAGCAAAGGACTCCAGATGCCAACAACTCCCTGTAATGCCCCGCCACCACCACAAGCATGAAACCACTAACATCAGGGCCCAGAGGACTGGGGAAGGGTTAGCATTGCCGCGGCGTGGGGCGGTGGTGAGTGCTGCAGCTTTCCAGAAAGGTCGCCAGCCAGGAGAAGCCGCTTCAGCATGCAGGGCCAGACGAAGGTGCAGCCGCACACACTCCCGATGGAGCAGGGCACACGCACAAACACCGGAAGAACAGGCAGCAGCAGGCAGCAAAGGAGGCAGGGCAGGAAGGGCTCTTCGTATGGGTTCCAGCAACAAGGCATACTGAGGAGTGTCCAACGACGAAGAACCAAGCTGGAGGGCAAGGTACAGGTTTATATCTGGGGAAGAAGGGGCGGGCAGAGCACCAGAACCAATGGGCTGAGGGCCAGGGGAGGAGAGAGGGTGAGGGAACCAATGAGGGTACAGAGAAGGAGGGACTAAGGGGCAGGAGCCAAAGTGGGGTACAACCGAAAAGAAATTTCTAGAGGTGATACAAACAAGGGATGAAGGGGTGGAGTTCAAGAAACCAATCCCTAATGGGGTAAATCCATACATTAACATAATCAGTGCAAGGTTCCCTGGGAGCTCACCCTAGCTTAGGGGGAAGTTTCCTCACAGGCTGCAACATAGCATTAAATGAAGAAAGGGCTAGAAACTATGTGTATAAGAGTTTTAACTGTATTATTGAGACTTCTCCATATAGAAGGTTCTTTCTTTTAACATAATAAATATGTCTGGACTATTAATGGTACTTGGATTAGGTTGTTAAAGTATCAGTTTTATTAACAATAAATTATTTGCTTTATATATGAAGTGTCTTTCCACTTTGCCAAGAAACAAGATCTTGAGCACAACACAGAAATTTATGCAGAGAGAAATATATTCAGCAAATATTCAGGCTCTTTACTAATCTCTACACAATCCCAAGGTATAACTGTACTTAACTCACCCCTACCACTGCAAGATCTGCTGTTCCTTGCTGCAGTCTCATTTTACACTTTCCTTCAATCCTCCCCCTGCAATACTGTAAAGCTGTCCATGAAAAGAAGCATTTAAATTTGCAATACAAATGCCTTGCAACATGTAGACTCTGAACCTGAAACTGTCACATTCACAGAGGTCACAGGCATCACTTTATTGTCATTAAGTACACAAATGAATTATGGCAGTAGATATTCAAAAAAGTTTGTGATTTCAATCTGAAATTCCTCCCTGAGACTGAGATGTATGAGTAGGTTCTCTGTCCCTGTAGCATCGCCATTTACAATTTCACTGTCAGCAGCCTGAACTTATAGTCACAATGGTAAAAATTATTGGAATTATAAAGCATGCAGAGAATGTGACTCAGGATGATGTAAGCAGATATACACTTTCAAATCTTGCACTGTGTCACTGTACCTACTGGGATCACTGGTATGTGCACTGAGCCTAAAACCACTTGCACTGAGTCTAACAGAAAGCAGGAAGTGAGGAATGGTATCAATAACAGCCTGAGGAGCTTAGGCTTGAATAGGTTATTCTGTCATCTACCATTATCCCTGCTAATTCAGGACTGCTCCTGGCATACATATTTTTTTAATTTTTTATATTTCCTTCTTTAATAGTACTTTTCCTGATTTTTCTATTTGTCAGTAAGTTGCAAGTATTTTTGTCTGGTGGTGATAAGCATGCTTTTGAGAAATGCTCACCTCTTTTCTCTATTCCATTATTCCAGGCTTTCAGAAGCTTTATTGTGTTGCTGGATCATGTATTTTCAGGTCATCCAGAGTAGACGAATTACCTCTTCAATATATTTTTTTAAAATATATTTGCATCCTTTGTAGATCTTACATATGCCTTCTGCATCATAAGCCTGTACAAAGCATTTGGAACCTCTAGCTGGTGAGAAATGTGCTTGTGAAAGAGGTGGTGATGGTACTTACAGAGCAATATCATATGAGATCTCTGAAGATTGCTTTAGCTATGTGGTGGTCACTTGTGGCAAAACAGTGACAGAACGATAATGCCAGATGGGACATGATTCCTTTGCATCTCATTTACTGTAAATGACAGCAGTTTTGTAACTCATCTGACTGTACAGAACTACTCTGCATGCCAGGCAGTAGACAATCAGCTACATACCTGTAAGGGGAGTCTCATCTGCAGTATGAATAAGAAAAGAAAGGACTGTGCAGCAGCAACTGCAGTGCGTGCCTCTGCAGCAGAGCTAACAACAATCACCAGTTTAGTACTCCAGGAAAATCCACAGCAGATTTAAAATATGTTTTAATGATTAAGCAGAATGCCTTGCCATGACTTCCATCCTCCATGTAAAGTGGTTATAATGGAAGGCACATTTTCAGTCAATGCCTCTTCAAGGGTCTTCTACTGGGTCAGGCAAGAGCACAGGCAGTGCAGCTCCTGCCTTTCGGCCCTGGGGCTCTTCTCAGGGACAGTCATGCAAGAGGGATTGGGTATTCGTCTAGTTTAATAACTCCTAATCCCCCTGGGGGAACAAAGTATAGGAGGAAAGGGATCAGCTAATTATAGTTAATTGTATTACTGGGAGAGTCTGATTAACATAATTAAGATAGCCTTGTGACTAATAGCTATATGGCAGGAAAGTGTGCTTGGATATAGCAAGTGAAAAACTAATTAAAAGAAGTATGAGCTAGACAACCTAGCGAAAGTCCTAAAAAAGATTATTTTTTGACACTAAAAATACATACATCTTGCATATGCTAGAGAAAGCACGCAAGATTGTGGCAAGCATGCAGAGACTGCGAGGCAGGTTTTACAGTGAGATGAAAGATTGCGGGTTAATGCACTGGAAAGCTTGCAGCGTATGAATAATGGGAAAGAGGTAAGCATGCGTGAGTTGCTTGGAAACAGCCTGTGGGCCAGGGAACAGGTGCTGGTGTAGGGTGAACATAATGATTGTGTTTGGTATTCCTGTTGTTAGGAAGTGGATCTTAGCCTTCCCCCCACCGCCCCTCCTCCCCCAGGCATGAATGTAAGTGTACATTTTGAAAGCCAAATATGTTTTATGGTATAATTTATCTCTTTTGCAAGATGTGCTGCTTCTTGTTCTCTATGTGTTTCCTGGGGTCTTCCATTATAGTAATACAGTGCAATTTTAAACTTGGGAGGCCTGATAAGGTGCACACATAGAGGTAAATAATCATCGCTTTTCAGTATTATCAAGTATTATTTCAGTTTTATTAACTCAGCTCCTAATTTCATGACACCCAAGAATTTAAGAGCTGTGTAAGGGGATTTGTAAAATTTGTAAAATTTTAGTCAAGAATTTTTTCCATTTCTGCATTTTCCCCAAAGCAGTGAAGGCCCTCCACATTTAAAAATAATAAGACAACACCTAAATATTTGAGAAAGGTGTGTTTCAACTTCTCCCACAGCTACTAAGTTTCCTGGGCTGAGCTTCCAGGGGCCATGACTATGTTTTTCTTTCATAAATGTCTTAGTCTAATATATTTTTAAATGAACTTTTTTTTCATAGCTATAATACAAAGCAATCCAGATCATTCCTACAAGAAAATTATTATTTTAATTTTAAAAAGAGGTAGCTCACATTGCATAGTATAAGGATTCATTGTGATCTTTATTTTCATTTGATTTCTGCAAATTAAGAGCTTTGTCAGATAAAAATTACTTTAATTTCACCTCACCTAATTCTTTTGTTATATTTCTGGTTTTCTTCCCTGAAAAGAAAATTCTCAGCATAGTTAGGAATCTTTGTACTCCTCTGGTGGCTGGAAGGCACTGCGACAGATATGTCTGTTTAAACTTATAAAGAATTTTACTTTCTGGGCTGGCCTGTTAGGGTTTTCCAAGTTCAAACAAAATAGTTCAGCCATCTTTAGCCGCTCTGTGGCCTTGCAGTACCACTTAAACAAACCAGAAAGTATGGTTTTACAAAGTGGAAAACATCCTTACTATGGTGAAAAAAAGCTATGCATAATGAAAATTAGAAATCCGCAAGCAGTCGAACCCCATGAATTTAAGCCTGTTCCTGAACCACTGAACATGAAACAGGAAGACGAAAGAGTACAAGCACTGGAGCAGAATGATATGTCTTAGACAGAGGATATTACATGCCTGCTGGAAAGAGACAGTGATTGTGGCCAAAATAAAAATCATAAGTATGGCCTCGAAGCTTTGACCTGTTGGTAGATTAAATCTATACCTGTATTTTCATTACCAAACCCAGGAGTTTCTTGCTTGCTCTAAATCCAGCATAGTTATATCTATTCAAAATAAGCCAAATGGAAATGCAAGCTCTTTTCTACCTCTGTATAAATACAGTCTCACAGAGAACATGCCCTGTGCTCTGTAGGGCCACCACCTCATCCAAACAAATGCTTTGCACAATCTCACAACACAAATCTGCAACATTCCTGGTGGAGAATAATTTCAAGTGGAATGTGTGACAGTCACATATGCTGATCCAGCAGCATAGCAATGTATGAGATTTACATAAGAATTCTTAAGTTTGGTGAAGCTAAAATGCCTATCGCTTTCAATCCATTTTCATCACGGTTCTATGAACAATTCACATATATATATACACACAGGTATATGTATTCTGTTTGAGATTTTGCTCTTTCTGTGAGAATCTTGCAAATAAAAAATTAAAGGTACTCTTAAAATGGGGTATTGTAATGAATGCTTACTTGTGGGTCAAGTTCACATGGATGGTCAATATGTAAAAAACCAATTCGAAACAACAACAACAACAAAGCAAACAAAGAAAATACCCCAACAAAACTAAAGCCCAAAAGGCAATTTAGTATTTGTTGTGATCTCAAAAATTGGTGCAAAAATTACAGCTAGACTTCTAATGAGAAAGGTTCCAGTAGTCAATTGATAATACATTATTTTTAAGTTAAACAATCTAAGAAGTGTATTATAATCATATGTGTATTAAGAATTCATAGTTTTTAGGAATTTAGAAATTTTCAGTGTTTTTCAGAAAAAAAAAAGAATATACTCTAAAACTGTAACAAGACATTCAAAAGTTTTAAAAAACTTTGGTTGGCTTTTTGAGGTGTTTTTGTTTTTTGAAAAAGCCCCTCTGCTAGTTTATTGCAAAGTATGGTTCAGGAGAATCAGCAGGTTTTGATGTAAGTGCTTTAACATCTACCAGGCTGTTTACCTGTCTATGTCAAGCATTTTTGATTAGTGTTATAAAGCAAGCAGCAATGAACATTTATAATTTTTTTCCAAGTTAGAGTACATGCCAAACAAAAAAAGTTGAATTTGAAATACATAACTTAATGATTTAGCTGTCATTTCAATTTATTAAACATATTAATAAAAATGTGTGGATTCATTGTTCCAGACATACGCACATCCAATAAAGCAATAATAATTAGATTTGACAGCCAACAAGCTGGCTTTTTCTGAAGCCTGAACTCTTCTTGATGTAGCTAGCAGCTGTACCAAACTTTTTTCAAGAGTTTGTGTTTTCCCACAGGAAATGCCTATGAGAAGAAGCAGAGCTAGAGGGGTGACCTAAAGTCAAGAGAACTGGTCTTCTGTAAACTGAATAATGCTACAAAACTGCTTTAGTGCCTCACAATCAGCATATTTTTCTTCTCATTCTGTCAGAGATTAAGAAGAGAAGGAAAAAGTAAAAAAAGACAGCAGGTTTGCATTCTTGCAGATTGACTGACAGCCCTTATTCTGAGTCAAGTGATGGTTTTTCTCTTCAACCAGGTATTTTGGACTTTGAGCTGAACAACCTCGCAATCAGTTTGAAGTGTGAGAGTGACTTTGCAAAGGTGTACATGCCAAAAGGCATAAATGGGTGTTTGGTAAGCAGTGAGGCTTGCTGTTTACCCCCTAGATACTTTTAACTAGAGTTGTAATACCCAAAAAATCTTTCTCTCTTGTGCAAATGAATGTGGAGTCTTAGCAGTAAAGTACATTTTTTGAAGGAACTAGGTTGGTAGTAGAAAGGTAGAGCAGCTACTTCCCATGATCAAATGACTTCTTCATATGGATTGACCATATTGAAATTAACTAGCATGGAAAGCAGAATAAACAATTAATCATTTTCTAGTTGTAGTGACTCCATTTGTTCAATTAATTGGTTTGGATTATTAAAGAGTAGCTCCATGTCTGAGTTTCATTGGTGGTTTATGGATGTTCAGACCAGAACAGAAGCCTCCTTGGTGACATCTGGTACCTGCTGAGTTTTGTCTCCCTGCAAGAACTTTTAGTCCTTCTTTCGTAAATTGGAAATTTATCATGAAACAACTTCTGACTGCTAAAAAAAGCACCTAAGAGAACATTTTGCACTAGCAGTGCCCTCTGTAAGCATGAAAAATTGAACCAGTTCCCTTTTTAAAACTATGTTTTGTTTTTTTAATTAAGGAAAAAATGCCATGTATGTTATGTGGAACAATGAAGTTTATGGCTTCCTTATAATAAATATGCTGGTAGAAGAAAAAATTTGAGAAATGTAAATATTAATTCTGTTTACAGTCTTTCAGAAATACTAACTGCATGTTCTGAACTGGAAAAAAAAAGGAAAAGTGTTCAGTGGGTTTTTTGGTGGAATCAGAAGAAATTTCCTCTTGATTTAATAGGAAAGCCAGTCATGTAAATTGAAATGGGAGGAGTCTTACAATGTGATTTCTCCCAATCCACAGATAATGTAGCTTGGTACCTTACGCATCAAGGAAGGAATGACCAACAGATACTGAACGAGAAAATTTAGATGAGGAAGACTTTTTTTGTCAGATACAATACAGCAAAGCACAGACTTCAGTCTGTTAGTTGACAATAGCATGGCTAATGAACGAAAACCTGATATAATTTCACTAAAAGTCATAGAATCATAAAATGGATAGAGTTAGAAGGGACCTTAAAGATCATTAGTTCCAACCCCTCTGACATGGGCTGGGTCTGCATTCAATAGATCAGGTTGCTAACCCCACGCCTATGAAGAATAGAAAGACTACGCCTTTGGGAAAAAGGCAAATTATTGATAGAGTCTCATGGGCTTAAAAAAGAAGAATGGAATAACTGCATGGATTTTGACAGAAAAAAAAAATTGTCAGAAAAAAGAGTAAAGACAAGGAAAGCCAAAAAATAAGAAAAATTACCTAAGAACATTATGTTCAAACTACAGTGAGTCTTGTGAGTTTACCCATTTATAATGAGATATAATCAAAGGAAGGACAGGCTGAATACTTATGTGAAAATAAGTAGCTGGTGTTTGATGTTGTAGAAAATAATGTAAGGAAAAGGGCAGAAAAGTTACAGAGTTGCAAAGATGCTAACTGCAAGAGAATTTTGAAGACTTTGGAAGCAAGATTGCAATTTTTGAGGCTGGCGAGAGAGGTTCTGCAAGTACAAATGAGAGTCCATTCCTTTCTCTTTCCCCTAAAAATAAATTTTAAAAAAAATGAAACAAAAAACAAAAAACCACCCACGAACCGCAAAATCAGCCCTCCTAATGGGAGTTTCAAATTTCCTTCAAGCTTCAAGTAACAAACCCCTTTAGATACTTTTCCACCATCAATACATATCTATATTTTGGTTAAAAACTTTTTTATTTCCATAATACTAAATATAAATAACTTTTAAAACTTCTAGATGCAAACTTTTGCGTCTGCCACTGACATAAATGAACTAATTTAAAACTGTTTTGTCCTATCACTCCTTGCATGATTCTTTCTTTAATCTGACTCTGAACTGAGACAGCAAATTATGTCTCTCTTGCAGTTTGTTAATGCATTCATTTTCAGATTTCAAGAATAATATAAAATTAATTTATTCATCATGATGCCTTTTTCAGTCCTTAGATGCAAAAATCTCAAAATCTCTGCTTTGATCCCGTGTCTTTGCTTTGCCACATCTTTAAAACTGACTTGGAGACCAGAGCATTTCTGGAAAGAGAGCATTTCTTGTGTGTGTATGTATACATATGTCCACACAAATGTGTATATTTCTACATGGAAAAAGTATCACGTTTGAAAAATTATACAGTCTCTAGATTAAAGACAAGTTACTTTTCAAAAGGTTTAAATATTTTACCTGTAAAATGACCAAGAGTGTTGATTTTAGAAGTTGTTAGCTGAAGAGTTGTATTTTGATGTGTCTTGTGTTGCCAAGATAATTGTGAAGATTGATGTGCAGGTTTGCTCTTTGACATGAACTATCAGTTAGTGCCCGACTGATGTGTGCAGGAGGACAAGGAGGGCTGACTGGAAAGACACAGAGCACGAGACAGCATAAAACTGCACATATAACTGCAGAGAATAAAAATGTTTGTCCCACAAACTTTAACAAAAATCAGTGTCAGGTTGTTAGAATAGATCTACTGCCATGACTTTTTAGTGGCCAGTGAAGCTTTTTCTGTGGTGTTTTCCACCAAAATACAGAGATTTAGTCCTTTAGGCTGCATCCCCTTCCAGTTTTAAGGATAACATCTTTGCACAGGATGTGATTAGCATGTTCTCCATCTGTGAGTTCTGGATTTCCATGGAACACTGAATTTGGGTTGTCTTGGCGTCACTGCAGAGCTGTCTTTCACAGCAGATGCCAGACAGCCAAAGGGCTGCACCCACAGCAGGGATGAGGGAAGCAGTCCCCATCTCCTGTGAAGTCCCATGATTACTCAAAACTAGATGATTTTCAGCTAGAACAGATTAATTTTTCCTTTGACAAATCAAGATATTTCAGTGCAAAATACTCAACTTTAAACTGAGACATAACCGGAGATATCCTTGTGCACTTTTATGGCAAAGGAAAACACATAAACACAAAGAATGGCCTCTAACATTTGCCTTACACTTAATTTTTGTAGAGCTTCATTTTTTTATTTGAAAGGACAGAGGATGAAAATTTCTTAACTGCTATGTCCTGACTTTCCTGAAACTCTACTTTAGAGAAGTCTTTTCTTCTTTGCTGCCGAAGGACTTCTCTTTCCTCTTCTGCATTAGTTGCACTACAGTTATTTACAAAAGAAGGGAGGAAATTTTGAGCTTTGGATCAGTACTTAGCCCCATAGCCTTTCTGTGATAGCACACAGTTCTTCCCTTTGTCAGAAAGAAATAGAAACATTTTCCCATGGTGAATGAAAGCTATACAAAGTAAGTTACAATGATAACCAGTTATGGGGGGGGGGGGGGGGAAATTAGGAGAAAGTCCCATGAGGATATGTAGTACAATCCAAGTTCCAAATGAGCAAGAAATAACTGTCTCAGTAACAGATAAAGACTCTGTAATTATCATTGTTATGTTACACACCTAAGCTGCGTGCAGAACTTGTTTCCTTTTTCATCTTTTTCTACCTTACCTGCCATTACTTAGGAAAGCTTGTCTGGTGTGCAAATGAGGGAGGATTGTTAAACTTCACACCAAATAATCTTAAACGAAAAAAAAAAAAAAAAAAACAAAAAGAGAAAGAAAGGGAAGAAGCAGACAGAAAAGCTGCTAAATTATGTTTTATCTGAAGCACACCCTGGTCCTCATGGTGGCACATGCTTGCAATGAGGCACTGCCTTGGGGTTCTCCCTGCTGTCCTGGTACCCTCACCTCTCCCTGATAAGAGGAGTCTTGGGGCTGCTGCAGGAACAGGGTTTGGGAATGCCAGGAAAGAGAGCAGCTCTGCATTGTCCTTCAGCTGCAGAAACCAGACTCAGGGAGCAGGATGCTTTGTAAGGAAAACCCTGCCCCCATAGCATGAGTACAATCTCCAGATAGAGTTGGAGCTGGTCAGGGAGTCAGCCAAAAAGCTGATGGTCGCTGTGCAAGAAAGGGGCTATTGCTGACTGCTGTAGCTGCAGAGACTGGGGAAACTGCCAACTAGAGATGTAGGGAAGAGGAAAAATCACGGACATGTCAAAATCATTGACCACTGGATATCAGTTTCTATAGAGAGATTGGCAGCAAAAAGAGGTCTAAGGAGAGTCTCCCTCCTTGGCTGGATGCAGACGGCAGCATACTGTCAGGGGATGAGGAAAAGCATGAAGTACTTGATGCCTTCTTTGCTTCACTCTTTAGTAACAAAACAAGTTGTACTCAGCATAGCCATCCGTCAGAGATGGAAGTTAGTGATGGGCAGCTGAGTGAATAATCCAGGAGGAATGGTCAGTGACCTGCTATGCCAATTAGACACCCACAGTCTGTGGGTTTGCAAAAGAGCTTGCCAAGATACTTTCAATCATTTATTTACCAGCACTTCTGGTTAACTGAGGAAGTCCCAGTTGACTGGAAATTAGCAAATGTAACACCCAGCTACAAGAAGGATTGGAAGGATGATCCAAGAAATTACAGGTGTGTCAGCCTGACCTTGGTACCAAGAAAGATCACAGAGCAGATTAGAAGTGTACTGTCCAGCACAACTACCAGGCTTAACCACAGAAAATACATCTCAGTAAACTGCTCATTGCCCATTTGAATTATAGAGTTAAATTTAGTGAGGTTATCCAGGAACTTCTATTACCAACTTGTCCTGAGATGTGAAATCCTTGACTGTGTTTGGTCACCAAGCACTTTTGCATTGGCTTCATAAAAGCTCTTGTATTTCTTCCCTGAGAATTGCATGAACACCTTACAGGCTTACTAGTCCTGTCACACTGAAGCAATTCATCAGCATCACAAAGAATCCTACTGGCTTTGGAAATGTATATAATAATAAAATACCTGTAAAATCTTCCAGATCTCACTGAATACTCTGGTCAACCTGCTATAAATCTCCTCTGGCATTTTACTTCTTGATCTGAAATTGCAAGTCTCCTTGCAGAGAGCTAAACCAAAAAAGAAAGTGGGAGCAAACTTTGAAATTCCCACATTGCCATTGAAAAAGCTCATTATAAAATACAGCTGATACAGATATAAGTATATATTTTGCTCTGGCTCAAAATATTCGGTATAGCTATTATTCTAATGCAGTAAGGATTTAATTGATGCCACTATAATTACTGTAATAGATTCCTTACCGTATGCTTCCTTCAGGATTTTTAGAACCAGGTTCCTCAATTGGTTATTAATAGTCCTGAAAAAGCTTTTACTTTTGTGTTTGGTCATGTGAATAAATTGCAGTCCTCCTACTTGATATGCACTTAACTGTGCATTTGTCCAAATCGATGCCTTCCCTTACTTCCAATTTAAGATATCTGAACTAATTAAAATTTACCTTATCTAACTACATTATTATAGCTGGGAAGTAATTTTATATCATCAGTAAATGAGTTGCATCTAATTAAAAATTAACTTTCGTATTGTAATTAGTTTTTAGAATGAAAATAAAAGTGCTGATAGTCTTCAGTGCTCCTGAAATATGGTATTCTCTCACATAGGCTTTAGCCATACATTTTCTCAAAAGAAATTCTAATAGGTAAATACATTCTGATAAGGAAAAATAAAGTTTGGGGATTTTCAAATGCGTACATTTTTTTATGGATGTATGCAAAACCCATGGTCTTATTTAACCTAGACCCCTGCCCTCAAACCATATTTTCCTCCTAGATAAATGAAAAAAAAAAATTAGAAAATATTTATTCTAGATGTGCGAAGAGTGCTACTTTCAAAAGCACAAGGAGCACAACTTTCCAAGGTAGGTAGTTTACCACTATGTAATAATTCATTTCCTATCAGATGTTCTATAGTAGTAAGGATATTTTGCTCCATCAAAAATGATAAGAAAGTAGTTAAAGGAAATAAGCTGTAATATTAAAAAACAAACAAACAAATCAAAAAACACCCTAATTTAAAGTTTCACTTCTTTGCAAAGAAATAGCAGTCAAGGATGCATGACAACAATACTTCTCCCTGATTATGCAAAATGACAAAATTGATCTTTTTAAAAATTGTTATTTAAAACCACCAGAAATTGTTAAAAATAACATCCTGTCTCAAAACTGTAACAAATTTTCAGCAATATTATTGCAAGGAAAAGGCACAGGGAACAAATATATAGAAGAATTTTCAAGGTATTAAAAAAAGATTCAGATACTTCAGAGGACTTCCAAAATGTTAAGGAATGTTACTTCTAATAAATTTTGCTCTTCCACTGATGTAGAGGGTATTTTTCTTCTCATAAATGGTTAGACAAAGTCAAAGGATAAGAACATGGATAAAAATAAGAGCTCCAACAATATTACAGAATTAAACCAAATAAAACCTATGGTAGAGATGTGTAATATTCATGATAAATCAATGCTCATGAAGTACTTAAGTAGTTCAAATAGTTTTCAATCTCATAAATCAGTTTGTTACCAAATACTAGAAAAGTGTATCTATCTCTCTTACATTTTGTGCTTTTTCAGTACGTAAATAAAGTTTTCCTTTGTGTATGACACTTCCTCTTGGAGAAGGTTTTATTCTGGTCTGAGCCAGAGGAGGATGCTGGGATGTTTCTGAATCAAAGAATGCTAAACATTGAAACTCTTACCTGTAATTAGGCAATTTATCTCAGCTTTGGATGGTGGAAGGGAAACAGGAGGGGTAACAATCATTTTTCCAGTGGGGCAGACAAAATATCTTGAATGTGTCCTTTTGAGATTTACAGCAAAAGGTTTCAAAAATATTGAGGTTTTAGGGGTTTTATGCTAAAATCTGTTTTGTTTTCTGACAGCAAATATTTTGGCTGTAAGACAGTATTTTTTACTGAAAAAACAAGACAGTGTAAGAATGGCAAATTCATAGAGTATAAATTAATTTGCTTGGTCAAAAGCTTAACAACTCTCATCCTTATTCAATTCTAGATGATTTATTTAAACAAAGAAGACAGATCAGACTTCTCCACTCTATTGTTGAAGTTAATTTTTGAAATACTAAATATTTTAAAATCTTAAACATTTCATGTGAAAAAAGGACAATAACCGTTATCAAAACAAATGGGGCTGTTCTTGTTTTATATTCTGGCTTCTTCAGAAAACAGCAGTCAAATTTTCTATCCACATTTTCTGGGTCCACTATCTGCCTGGCCCAATAAGATGGCAGTTGCTGTTCATCTGTAGTCCAACAGAAAAAGGGGTTTTTGCAACCATTAAGTTAGACGATATTAAATTTGTAGTAAACTCATTCACCTCTCTGACTGTCCAAATTATTTTCGTTCCTTTTAATCCAGTAACCTAAAATTCTTGTGAGAAGAGTTTTTTGAGCAAGAGAGATAATAGGATACTACCACAATTCATATGTAAATGATGTTTACATGCCATAAAATTATTTTAATAAGCATGCAATGATGTGATTTGAAAAACAATTTCATCTGCAATGGTACTCTCATTTGTTAATGGCATTAAATGACAGTCTTGTGAAAACATGGTCTTCATATTACCACGTTACCAGGAAAAATATGTTTAAATAAAAATATTAGCAGAATTGAAATAATTTTTTCTCTCCTAATATTTGTATGTTTATGAAATCTAAATATTTTCCCTAGCAATCACACAGCCACACCATCTGCTCCCAGATTCATTACTGTTTAGCACCCTTTCCTTACTTTGATGCACTTGGAAGCTGTCCAACATTAACTTTCTCTCTTTAGCAAGACTGGAAAGCAATTGCAACCTAACATTTGGAGTAAGGATTAAGGCTTGATGAAAGGAACCTGTGATGAGCTACTTGTTCTGAAAAGATGTGCAGAATCATATCTAAGATGAATGCATGAGTAGGAAAGTCACATCTGAAGTGAAAGAATTTGTAAGATTTTCTAATTATTAAGCAGACAGACAAAAATGTGAAGAACTTTAAGAGGTTTTCAGGGAAACTTGTAAAAACAGGAATGAAGGATGAAAGGCTTTGGGTACTGTTCAGTGAATGGCAAATGGACAATGGAAATACACTGACAGTATGGGACATCGACATGCACCAGGAAGCATGAAATGCAGAGAGAAGCTGTGTAAGAGTGATGGAGGGCATGGGAATAGCAGCAGGAAGTCTTTCAGGAATAAAAGTAAAGCATCTAAAAAGGCTTTGCTTCTGCACCTCCATTCTCAGCTTATGAATCATAGACAAATACTGTACAAAACCTGACAACTTAATTGCCCTTAATTATGTATATGTCTGGAAGGTGGTGGACTATGACTAGAAAGTGCCTTAATGATCAAGGGAAAAAGGACTGTGAAAGAAATGAGAAGCAGAAATGAGAAGTATAGAAGAAATGCAACTAAAATGGCAAATTGGAGAAGACATTATTTCAGGAACTATGCATCTTGCAAGGTGATTGTTGGAGTGAAGTAAATTAGAAGAGGATCCTTATGTTGAAAGAAGCAATAATGTTTAGGATGGTTGAGGTAGGTGAGAGTGAAGGGAAAAGGCAGAAAAGGCTTTTACCTTTGCTGGCACTGTACCTATAGAAGTCTTTCTTTCTTTACATCCCTCGTCAGATGTAAATCCAAGTGGACTTTGGCTTTCATAATACTATACCTGCATACTTAGACAGTGTCTCTGTGTTCTTCCTGGGTTGTCCAGTGCTGCCTCCATCTTTTATCTGCTTCCTTTTAACATTTGAGTCTAGTCAGCAGATCCTGGTTCATCCATGAAGGCCTCCTGGTTTGTTTTCTTGATTTCCTGTGTGTTGGCATGAAGCATTACAGGTGACCCTTGAAAGTCAACCAGCTTTCCTGGAGTCCCCTTTTTTTTTCTTCCCATATTGTATCACATCATATTCTCTAAAGCAGGCCCCTGAAATGGCTAAACTCTGCTCTCATGAAGACCAGGGATGTGATTGTGCCTTGTTTTCTCCTCTGAGCATCCTGAACTTCACTATCTCATGTTCCCTGAAGTCAAGACTGCCTCAGACTCTCACGTCCCTATTCAGTTCTTCTATGAATCAGACCTATCAGAGTGCCCTCTCCTTGTTGTCTCCTTGATCATCTGTGTTAGGAAGTTGTTGTCACTACTGTTCTCGAACCTGTGTTGCCCCTCCACCAGATATTAGGGTGATTCAGGTTACCCATGAGGACCAGAGCTGGCAAAAGTAAGGATGCTCCCAGTTGCCTGAAGAAGGCTTTGTTTACTATTACAACCTGATCAGGTGGTGTGAACAGATACCCACAACAAAATCACCAATATTTGTCAGCCTTCTCTTGGCCCAGCTAATCATTGGCTCATTGTCTATGTCTAGGCAGAGCTTTATGCATTCCTGTAGCTTACATAAAAGGTAACTCACTCTCCCTACCTTCCCAGCCATGCTTCCTAAAGTCTCCATCTATCCATCACAGTGCTGCAGCTGTGTGAGCTGTCCCACCCTGCCCATGTGATCTGAGTGAGCCAGAAGTCCTGTAACTTCACACAGATCTCCAGTTCCTCCTGTTGTTCAGGTGCTTCAGAGAAGTACCCTGTCACATTAATTTCCCAGAAAAGTTAAGAGAGCTTTGCCCATGACCATGTCCCGTAGGCTGTCTCTTATTTATACGCCTACGCTCGAGGTGGGCTCCTTCAGCCCCATATTGCTGATCACGAGGAGTTCCCCTTTCACACATCAGTTTTTTTTCCCATTGCAGTCCACTTTTCCTGCTCTTCCCCAAATGGTGGAAGCACAACAGGGGGTAATAGTCACAACTCTGCCATTTGGAATTTGCTCTCGCAAAAAGCTGAAAAGTAGCTGAACCTGAAAGGCCATACTATGTATTAAGAGGTAAAATAGCCAGTGCTAGCCGTAAGAGAAACATCATGGGAACAAACTGCAAGTAGAAGTTCGTGGATCAGTCTGAGAAAACTGATAGAATATAGTTTTCCACCTCAGGGAACCTCAAAATGGAGCTACTGGGAAAAGAGTGGGACTGGCAGCAGACTGGAGAAACTCCTGCTTACAGCCCTTCAGCAGCCAGAGTGCCACCAGGGACAGAGTTAAGAGATGTGATTCATCTTCTCCTTGTAATTGGAGCTGACAGAAGTTGCATGTTTTTCTGACAGCATTGGCAGAACACTTGCTCGTTCTCCACCACACTCCCTGGGCATCTGTGGGAACCTGCAGTGCAGAGCCTGCCGGGCTCCGTGCCAGGCTGAGCCGGAACCACACACAGGCAGGGGATCTGCACTCCTGCCTGGAGCACTCCCTCACAGACACACAAAGGTAACCATACCAACTACAGCAGGGCTGTAGGGTAATGAGGTTATGTGCATGTTATAAATCCCCCCCCAAACTTGTTTGCTAAGAAGAGAAGCAGTTATTTTCAATGGTTCCAGAGCCCCTTTAAACGAGGTCTGGCAACTAGCAACATATTTTTATCATTTCCATCTTTAAAATAATGTTACAGCATTTTATCAGTAACTTTGCCACTGGTTTTATTTATAAGGTGGAAATGCAGTCAAAAAGGAGTCTCTATTTCATTGCTTAAGAAAGGGGTTTAAGTTAATTATCTTGCCCTGCTAGTTAGACTAAATAACAGTGCCATCTGCTGAAAGGTAGTAGTGACTTGCAGGACAAGTTTACAGTCATTGTACTTTACTAAGCCGAAGTATAAAGAGAGAGAACAAGAAAAATGGTGATAAAAGGAAAGAGAAAATAAAAGCAACCTGAGAAGGCAAAGATGTAGATGTACAGGAAGGATCTTCATTAAAAGGAGGATGAAAACAAAGACAAAAAATATCTAAAAGCAAAAGGAAAAATAAGTAGGCTGAGAGAGAAAAAGGTGTCTATAACAGTATTGATTTGAAGTTTAAAAAGCCATGGTACCTTATTCTTTGTAGTGACCTCTCTTTTCAAACTCATATATAGTTCATAATCCTAATGGCACTGGTCTGCTCATGTCAATCAATCTTGCAAAAAACCCTGCATGTTAAACTCTTTTAATCAAATTAGAACAACACCAAATAATTACAATATTGTTGTGGCCTGTAAAAAAAAAATATTGTTGTATATTCCAAGCAGTTTCTTGGTTTCTGACACAAGACATTTTTATTGCTATTAGCTTCTGGAAAGAATAGCTAATGAAACAAATATTCTGGCATGGGAGAGACAGTATTGGGTGAAAGAAGTAGCAAAAAGACAGTGCATGTATTGCGAAAAACTCTGCCTATTTCATTAGCCTTGTTTTCTGAAATACTTATAGGAAACTGATAAATTATACCATTTCCATTTTTCAGTGGGAGATGGACATGCGAAAGGAACCTAGTCATACATTTCCTTGGCTTTTGGTTATATCAGCCAGGTGTGCAATAGGGGTTTCCCCCAGAATTTTGTCTCACCACATGGTTGTTTTAAGTTTAGCCACCCTTTGAATCCCAAGAAGTAACTTGTAACATTTTAATTCTTTAAAAGAAAGAGGAGCTTTGATTAAGATATCAAAGTGGAAAGTTATGACTTTATCATTAGCTTGGTGATAACATTTCCTGGAGATCTAAAAATATACATAGTATTTTAATAAGAGTGCAAAAATTTATCACATGGAAGTTGAAGTGGTTTTTTTATATTTGCTATAGTGCTTTCAGCATACCATAAACATTAAACTAACAGACTTTCATTATCCTGAGTAGTGTCTTGTGTTGGTTTAGTTTTTGCCTGAGAGAATGGTACTCCCTTTTTTTACTATTTTCAAAGAAACTGAATAATTGGTATTAAGGCATCAAGCATTACACCTAACAGCAAAATACTGAAAATATGACATACAGCATGTTTATAATAGTGTAAATTCTTTTAGTTTATCCCACAGTTTTAAATATTGGACATTTTTTTAAAGCTTCAATTCCTTAAATCCTGGGATTCTGAAAGTCCCAGTATGATACTTTTTGATTTTGGGATTAGTGACCTATTCACTCTGCATGAAAAAACTACAAAATTTGAGAATTTTTAAGGATGAAGAAGGTAAAGTCATGTAAGAAGATTCCCAGCACTTTTATTGGTTTAAATTTTGTTTTCATGTTTTTAGAATAGCCTGCGTCATTTTAATTTGAATCAGTTAAAAAGAACCTGTTAATAAATATGCAAGATGGAAGATTAAAAGAGTTGCATGGAGTAGACTGCTTATGGTTTCAATAGAATCCATTAGATAGGCAAAACTTAGCTTAGGAAGGAACGCTAACTAGCCAAAAAATGATAGAGACAAATCAATATGATTTAGAAGATGGAATCTACAAAGTGCTAAGAACTAGCATTTGAAATAAGACTTTTTTCTCTTGATGGGACAGAAAAATAGAAAAAAGCTGGTTTTGGGATGAGACAGTGATGAAGAACCAGCATTTAATATGGTGAATAAATCTAATGCTTCAGAATTTTAAAAGATTTTTTTTTTTTACTTCGGTGCTAAAACATAAGAGTTGTTTGGCCTGGTGTTTTGTTGTTGAAATTTAAGATTTTCTTTTCCATATATAAACCCAAAGCACACAATTTAATTAAATCCATGAGATGGAAATATATAGATATATTGTTAAGCACATAGATGTTTGTTTTCTTGGGGTTTTGGGGGTTGGTTTTTTAAATTTTAATTTCAGTTTCTCTTGGCTTCCAACATAGCCTACTGAAGATTTTTACAGCTTTTTCAGCATTTCAAATACTTGTCCTCACCTTCCCCCTGAAGGAGAGAAATTAACTGGAGAAGAAGAAATATGATGTAGACCAGCTTAGCCATGCTGAAAGGCCATCATTAGTTTTCCTTTCGTATTGTTGTCCATTTTGAAGAGAACATCATAAGATGACAGGCTAAGACTAATGCTTACATTACCAATTAATTATTAATTAATTGCACCATAAAATCACTGCAGCATTTCCAGGGGACAGTTTTCGTGGGTTTTTGTTGTTGTTGTTTTGTTTGCGTTTCATGATTAAAATACTGTGTTTTAAGATGGCAAAGTTATGAGATAACGTGAAACCCTCTCAAAGACCAACAGTGCTGGATAAAACTTTCAAATATTCACAGAGTAAAAGAACCACAGATTACTCCTGTTCTACATACTGAAAGTAAAATTTAGGGGAAAAAAGGAACTTAAAGGAATTTTGAATATTGGACATATTTTAACAGATAATTGTGTGTGTAATTTTCAGATCTGTCTTGGGGTAACTTTATGATGTGTATCCCCTACCGCCTGCTCTATATCCAGACATGAATCCTGTGTCTTTTCTGTAGCTTTAAGCTGGATTTAGGAGAGGGGGGAGCAGCAGCCAGGCAAACTTTTTAAAGTGGTTTATGTTTCAAAGACACTCCACTCCCCTGCATTCTGCTGTGGCGGCAAGAGGGAGGAAGCACCCTTCCTGCTTTTAGCCCGCTCTCAGCTCCTTTTCTCAGGAGAGAGACAGCCTGCGAGCTGAGACAAACTGTCTGTTCCCTGGAGTTTGGTTTCATCTTTTTCTCTTCTGGACTGTTCATCAACACCAGAACATCATCCAGGAGGCCCGGAGGGGCCCACGCCGAACTCCAGCTCTGGAGAGGAGAGAGACCACACCCGCAGAAAGGACTCTTGAAATTTACCAGGTTCTCTCCACAGTGAGAGGTTTTATTATTTAGCATTATTCTTTTCCCCTGCCTGCGTGCACTGCGTTTGTTAAATAAATAGGGGTTTTTTTCACTTTTTCCTCCAAGGAATTTTTTTTCCCTGAACCTGATGGCAGAGGGGAGGCTGAAACCTGCCTTCTATCAGAGGACATTTTTTCTCCAATTTGTCTCAAACCAGGACAAGATCTTTCAGAAGAATTTAGATTAGGGAATCAGGGTTTACTGAGTAAGCATAATAACTGTTCAAAGAGTTAAATGTGTCCAGAGCAATAAATCAGATCTGTGAGAAGATCCAAAACTGAAAAAATACCCCACCTTTGGTATTATTTTCATAGCAATAACATTATTCGTATCCACAACAACCTACGGCTAAATGCAATATAGTGTTTGGCAGGAAGCAATACTATTTTTTGTTATCCTTGTTGTATGAGAGCCACTGGCATGTACTTCAGACTGTGTTCCCAGAAGCTTGTCTGATAAAGCTGGAAGAAGGTGAACTCTAGTCGATAAAATACATCATCTCTTCCTGACAAACTTGGCCACATCTTTCATGAAAACTCAAGCCATCATATGAGCTAGCAGCAGTCTTTTCAAAGAACAGAGCTGCTTGAAACATGATGCTGAAGGAAATTTTTAGTCTCCCTCCCTTTCTTTCCCCTGAAATGTGTTTTTCCTGTAGTGTGCTTGTACTTGCACATAACTAGTTTTAGTTACTGAGAATTTGCTTGAAGTTTAAGCTAGCCATGCACTTTCCTGCCTCCTGCAGTTCAGAAATCCATCTTTAGCTATTGAAGATGACCTGCAGTCTCTGCAGGAGAAATCATTTATCTGCACAGAAGTGACAAACTCTTCCACAAAAAAAATTGCTTCCAAAATTTTGAGCATCCCTACATTTTAAGCTTCATGGTTACTTCAGCTCTTTTGTTACCAACACTTAACCAACAGTAGATTTTGCAAGTACTTTAGAAGTGAATATTTCTCTTGGTTCCATGTCAATAGGGAAGGTAATATCTTCTGAGAGCTGGTTCCAAGTTGAATGCAGGGATGTTGTAGAGGTTAATGGCTAATATTAAATTCCTGTTGTTATCAGCGGTTTGACTCCACAGTTTATTACTACTGTCTTAGTCTGTTACTGATGCTTTTCTTCTTTCCTGTGTATTTACAAGTTAGTGACAGAGCACTGCAAAGCACTGTAAGGATTTCAGGTATACTGCGTAAAAGGATTTAGACAGTACTACTTGTGGGGAATAAATAAAACTCTCTTTATCCAAACAGCAGTTTTTCCTGTGTGTTGATTTTCATCCTTGTTTCTGAATAAATAAATACATATTTTGTTTTCTTGGCCTGTAAGGGGAAAAAATCCCTTTTAGGAGAATTAAATTGGGACACACAGATCAGTGATGCCCCCACCCTCCCTCCCCCGTGCCCACTTCATTGACTGATGAAATCCACTTAGAAAAAATGGATTGAATAAACCTGAAATGTTTGGGCTTTTTTCTTCCCAAAACAGAACTTAGATAAAATTGCTTTTCTCTGAGCCAAAATAAAATACTATGTTTCAAAGATATGAAAAGTGAAAAAAATGAAGGGCTGATTTCAGGCAGCAGTGTTTATGGCTGAGTAACAGAGGCTGGACATCCTATCACGATGGGAGAGGGAGCATTCAAATTTTTTACTCTCCTCAGTTAATTTGAACCTACCATCTCCTGATTTCTAGGGACTCACCAAGCTATAATCACTTAATGATAAGCTAATTCAGTGTATTCTCTTGAAGCTTTTCCACTTCTACAAAAAACTAAATTTATTCCAGAACAGATGTCATACTCAGGTGCCCCATTTCCCAGAAAGCCAGTATCAACACTTAAATATTTTTATAGAAAGTAGAACAGACAGGAAGAATTTACAAAAATATTTCAAATTAATAACTGCTAAATTAATATTCCCTGTTTTTCACCCCTCACCCTCAAACAAAAGAACTCAAATGCCCAAAACATAAAAATTCTGCTCTGTACTGACTGTAAAACTCAGGAGATGGCAGAGATTCAGTCCCTCTACTACTGAATATTCATTCAGAAGAGAAAATAACTTTAATAGAGACTGAGAAAAGCCTGTGTGGACTACTGCAATTACCGTGGTTTGAGCCCTGTTTAGAAACTTCAAATACAGGTTGAAAATCCATCAAGCAGAGAAAGAGAATTCACAGAACCGTGGAGTGTTAAAGGTTTGGAATAGACATTAAAGATCACCTGGTCCCAACCGATCCTGCCATGAGCAGGAACAATTTGAAATTGGGTCTCCCAAGCCACGAGTGTTTTCATTTAGTAAAATGGAGGAACTCCTACAGGGGTCACTTCTTGCATGTTATTGTGTGACTACATCATGTCAGTGTGTATATATTTTTCTGGTTTAAATCCTGTGGTCACTTGAAGAAACAGATAATTTCCAAAGAGAAAGAACTGTGGGTTTTGCAAACTTCAGTAAGTAAAATAATTTGAAAATTATAAGGTGTTATTTTATGATCAAAATCATAGAATCAGAGAATGTTTAGGTTGTAAAAGACCTCTGAGATCATCAAGTCCAACTGTTAACCCAGCACTACCAAGTCCACCACTAAACCATGTCCACATATAGATATCTTTTAAATAACTCCAGGGATGGTCACTCCACCACTCCCTGGGGAGCCCTTTCCAGTGCCTGGCAACTCTTCTGGTGGAGAATTTTTTCTCCGATATCCAGTCTAATCCTCCCTTGGTACAACTTGATGTTGTTTCCTCTTGTCCCTCTTAGACAACCCATATTCTCACCACTTTGTCTTGGAAATCATGATTTCATTACTCTAGATTTGCATTCATCTGGAGACTTCTAGACTGCTTTTAAGCTGGTTCAGTAGCTAAGGCTCACAACACATATGTGAGCTGGCAAGAGTTCACATCACGGGAATTGCATTGTTTGCCGTGTGTGCAGAGCCTGGCAGCATCTACACACAGCCTGCACCAGCAGTGCACAGTAGTTTAGTGCTGCCACGGAAAAGACAGTTGTAAAACAGCAGAAAGGTTGTGTGGGGAGGCAGAGTCAAATTTAATACACTTTAATATCATTGCTGGAAGGAAAGAGAGGGATTAAACCCCTTCACTCTAGGGATGTATTATGGGGACTTTAACTACATGATCATAAACAACGATTCTCACAGTATCTCTCAAAAACAGCCTTTGTCATTATTTCTTCTCTAGAGCTCATATCATGATGTGGCTTCACCACTGGTTCCAAGGGAAAAGTTTACTGTATGGACTTACAAATTGCATTTCTTTACCACCCTGACCCACCGTGCTACTCCTTCAGTTGGATATGAGCCAGGCTTCTCCTCCCTCACTTCTGAGTCATGCCACTTCTCCTAACCTACACTTGGATTTCTTCCCTCCACCTTCACAGGCCAGGAGCAATTTAGCATTTGTCCACCTGGCAATGCACCAAAATAGCTGTTCCTGGCAGGCGGACAAGTCATGCTGGTTCAGCACTTCCATTTGCTCATTTGCCACTGCTTTTTCATCTGGAGAACAAGATTGCTCTTCTTTCCTGTCTGCAAGCCATGACCTCTGCATGCCTTTCGCCAAAGCTGGACATTTCTCCAAAGAACCAGTTTCCATAGAGCTATCAACTGTCTACTAATACACATGCAGATTTATTAGTGATACAGAACAAGTCCTTCTACCCCTCTATGCTATATAAATATTCGTTGTCTTAAATCTGTCTCTCACATAACACTGTCCTGATGAAGACTAAGCCTAACCTATAGACTATGAAAACATTTTGGAACAGAACAGAGAAGCTGAAGAGGTATTTCCATCCATAAAACAGAAGGATTGAAAGAAATGCAGGGCAAATTCCAATTATTTTTGTAAAGTATGTTATAGGCTATAAGTACTCGCATTTTTAAAGTATTAGCAATCAGGAAACTTGAACAGGTAGGCTTTGTTTCCTTTAAACATAGAGATTGATGCAGGCATATTTGAACAGATCAAGTTCCAGAGCTTTATAAGGCATAACACATATTTTCTCAGAAGACAAGTGGCCATCATAGGTTAATAAATATTAGCCTGTACTCGAGGGCTTGTTTACCTGAAACTGGTGAGTAGCTTGCATGGCAGTCTGCACTCTGAGCTCTGTTGCTAGGTGGGGTTTTGATTTCTTTGGCTGGGAATAAGAGGAGGAGACTGTTGACTGTTGGCTCTATTTTGATGGAGTGGTTAACAATACATAAGGGAACAGAGTCAAGTTCCATCTGCTGCCTTCTATGACATGAATTACAAAGATGTATTAGCATCCACTGCCATTAATTTGTGTGTTCAGTCAATTGGCCTTATTTGACAGGAGTCACACACACAAATATACCCATACATATGCACAGACATGCAGATATGGATGTGATAATAATTCCATTTCAAAATCCATATTTTTAAAGTGTAGAAAACTACCATTTCTATTGTAAAATCATCAACTTGTTATATTAATCTTTAATTTTTCATAGCTTTTTTCTAAAACCTTCTGAAAAGGGATAGGAAAAAGAACCACTCCAAATTATACTTAAACAATGAGTAATATAATTGAATTGACTAAGCACTGTGTAGGTTCATACTGAAGAAAACTCAAAGCACCAAACAACCAGAAAAAAAAGCTAAGAGTATTTCTTTTCCAGTTCCAGAGCAGAAAGGAAGGAAAATCCCTTTGCAGAATCAAGGAAAATAAACTGGAATCATACCTACATAAATCAAGGAGAAGTACAAATCTCACACATTTGGAAGGGCACCGAAAACAAACAGTAGGCTGTGCTGTACAGAATAAGGCAAGAAAAAAGGTTGGTGACTGCAAAATAAGAAGTGCATGAGTACATAATGCTGCACAGTTTTTAAGCAGTGACTTCCAGTGCGCAGATTTGCGAACAAAGCTGAAATACACTGCCTACTGGTATTATATTAACTAGGTCATTCTAGGCACTGCCAAATTGGTTGACTGAGATCTGAATAGTCTGTCAAGGGAAAAATTTAGGAAATAATTTAATATTTTGCTTGTTCAGGTAAAATTAATTTACATCTTTTAAAATATACCCTTACAAAAGTACTGGCAACTCTAAAAGCCAAGAAAAGGCAAAAAGAAATAAAATTGAGGTCTCACAGACTTAATAATTATCTTTGGTAACCATTTCCTACTTACCTTCACACAAAGGACTGTCAAGATTGCTGATCATAGCTGCATTACAGTTTTGTAGCTGATAATATGGCATTACAAGCAGCTGCTTTTTACTTAAACAATAGCAAAAAATCTAATCACGCGGTCCAAAAATAAAGCTTTTTCACCTGAGATGACATCTGTACATTTTATCTAAGGAAGCGTGAATTAAATGGCACAAGGATGTCACTGTTAAATAGTATTTGAAGAATGCAGGAATTTTTAGTGCTAAAAATCCCAAAGATAAATGCGATTCCCTCCTCAGTGTTTTTTGTGTCTCTAAATTATACCTCTGTGGTAGCAATATGTGTTTTAAGACAGCAGTCCTCAGCAGTTTTGGGGTTTGGGTTCTTCTGTGAGCCAGCAGTGTTTAGTTACCAGATCTAAGGTAACTACTTTGAGGAGGAAAACACTGGAATGAATGCCAGTCTCATCTGTTTTATGAAAGTGAATAGCTGATGCACTTCTCCTGTCTGCAGAAGAAAGTACCACTTGATTTCTTAGCCTGGTCTCCGTTTGATGCATGTACTTTTCCTTACCCTACTCACTCTTTTTTCATTACTTCCCTCTGTTTCCTTGATTGTCTCACTCCCACATAATTTATCTAGCTATGTCATTAAAAAAAAGTGTGTTTGTGGAAATGGAATTGGGGCTTCCACTTCATAGCTAGAATAAGTTCCTACTCATTTTACTGCTTCATCTTAATTTATAAAAATGAACACTCCCAATTAATTTTCTTGATGAGACTAATAGCTGGGTTTTTTCAGATGTCAGCTGGGAAGAAAATCTACTATTGGGCTGCTTAAACCAGCTGGAAAAACTGCTGCATTGTGGAATCTGGTGGTGTTTGCCATTGGAATGACGGGTAAAATACACAATGTAACAAGAAATTCAGAATATTCCTTCTCTTGTCCCCACAGGAACCTTTGAATTCTGCTTTCAGAAAACAGGAAGAGATTCACACCTACTAGATAGTCTATGCATCCCCAAGGATAAGAGTGAATCCAGAAGTGTTAGTCTGTTTTATAACAATTGAGAAAGCTTCCCTTCCCTTCCCTGAAACTTCCCTGGAACTTCCCTTCCCTGAAACTTCCCTGAAAATTCCCTTCCCTCCACGTGTGTCAGCAAGGGGAAATACAGCTATTTAAATATACTTGGAAAGAACTTTCTGGGGTCAAGAATTCTTCAAATATCCTTCTTTTTTTTTCCTATGAAGAAAGCATTCCAAGACTTGCAAAGCTGCCATCAGAAATACCTGCTAAAAAAAATGATGGCGCATGAACATCAAGTTCAATTATTCTAAATTTATTTTCAAGATTTGAACATGCATTGATCTAGAATGACTTAGACAATAACCATTTAGATGACTGTATTGGTTTGGCACGGCCTGGTTTTGGGTAGCAGGGGGGACCGCAAAGGTGGCTCCTGTGAGATGCTGCTGGGAGCTTCCCACCATGTCCGGCAGAGCCAATGGCTGATGGCTCTGAAGATGGACATGCTGGAACATGGACATGGCCAGAACTGGGCCAGTGAGAGAGGCTGGTAATGCCTCCATGATGACATATTTAAGAAGAAAATCAAAACAAACAACAACATTTTGGGATTCTAGTCAGAGAAGAGGAGGAGGTGAGAATATGTGAGGGAAACAACATGGCGACACCAAGGTCAGTGGAGAAGGAGGGGGAGGAGGTGCTCCAGGCGCCGGAGCCAAGGTTCCTCTGCAGGCCGTGGTGAGGACCATGGTGAAACAGCTGTGCCCCTGCAGCCCATGGGCCCGCGGGGAATGCAGAGATCCACCCGCAGCCCGTGGGGATGCCTGGAGGAGGCTGTGATCCAGTGGCAGACCCGGTGGAGAGAGAGGGCCCTGCTCCCAGGCTGGAGCAGCCTGTCCTTGGAGGACTGCACCCCGTGGGGAGGGACCCACGGCGCAGCAGTTTTGGGAGGGCTGTGTGCCCGTGGGAGGGACTCACGCTGCAGCAGGTGCAGTTTGGCTGCTGCTCGTGAGAGCAGACCCACGCCGGGAAGTTCACGGAGAACTTCTGTGGGAGGGACCCCACGGCCTCACAGGGGAAGACTCCTCTCCTGGAGCAGTGGAAGGAAATCTTGGTGATGGACTGACCAAAACCCCCTGCCCTGTCTCCCTGCACTGTCAGTGGGGGAGGTGGAAGGTGTTCTAAGGCCTTATTTTACTTCTCATTATCCTCCTTTGATTCTGTTAGTAATAAATTCAGTTTGCAGCTTAAGTTGAGCCTGTTTCACTCTTTAAGTGTTTCTCCCAATCCTTATCTCACTCATGAAGCGTTCGTTAATTTTTTTTCCTTTTTCCTTCTCTGCCCATCTGCGGCAGGGGAGGGTGAGTGAGTGGCTCTTGTGGGTGCCTGGTATTGGGCCAGTGTCAAACCACGACAATGACATAGTAGGGAGGGGGACTTGCAATTCACAATTATTCCATTTTCCTTAAAAAATATACTTGATATTATTATGATAAAATGGTACCATTCTTCAGCTTTATAATTGCCTCAATGTTATTTACCACAGACGTCCTACCAAACATGGAAGATATGAGACATTTCAAGGTTTTAATTCTATCACTGGAACCTTTTAAAGGAGAATTAAGAGTTGTTTTTTTATATCCAGATGCTTCAGACAAACATATACACATGGAAACAGGGCAACATTTATTGAATTAGACCTATGGTCACACACTGTGTACCATGGCTGGGAAGTTTCACATGAGCAAACGCACAGCTGGAATGTCACAATCAGCTCACCTGAGTGTGACTTTCGTAGGCAAAATGAAAGTATTATATAGCTCCAAACTAAACTTTATGAACAACATATACATTTATCTGGTTTTCGAAGTTTTTTCCTAAATATTTTACAAAGAAAAAGGAGGAACATAAGAGCGCAAGATACCTGATTTTGTATTAGTTTATTCAGACTTGTTCACCTCAGCTTTTTCTTAATCTCTGCTTTTATATGTGGTGTGATTTCCTCATGCAGCAATGATTACATATTGGTTGTGTTGCCCTTGGTAGAAGAGCCTGCTCAGACTGTTACACATAACTATCACATATTTGAGCTGGCTCCAAGACCTGCGAGGGAGTGCAATGATGTGATGACTTCATACAAATACCCTGGGCAAATTAGGGAAAACTCTGAAATGGGTTTGAGTATGCATCTGCCAAAAAAAGGCAGTCAATTGGCAATCAGCTCTTAAGACTCATCTTTCCAACATATGTGCAGTTCTACAAATAAATAATCTATGCAGGTTAGGAATTTTGGGCGCTGAAATTTTTGAATTGAAAGTTTTGAATTTTGGAATTACTCCCTCTCCTTTCTACATGGAAAAACTATAGTAATCGTCTCTGACCTTTGGAGACTATGAAAAGCCAAAAGCAATGTATTCCCTGTTCTAAAACAATTTCAAACAAGTTGGGTTTTCAAAATCTTTGCTTTCTGCTCCATTAAGCATTCCTCTTATAAATTCAGCATGGATCAAGGATGACATAAATAAATAAATTATTGTTAAAATATGTTGAAAGACACTATCTCCTGCTTATCAAAAAATTACTTTTGATACTTTAGGTAAAGGAATTACTGTAAGTCTGCACACAAGTAGGTATAAGAATCCTCAAGGTGGATTTCAGAGACAAACTAAATATGAAATTTATTCCAATAAGTACCAGTATAATGTTTTTCATAAATAATTTATTAAACCAGTTCAGACTAGAAGAGTTATTTTGAGTTCTTTTCATGGAAGCAAGCACTGATTCAATGTTCTTGACGGACAATCACAGGCACATGCACAGTGGACAGGATGTATGCTACTTTTTCAAGGCTGAGAATATTTAGGAGTAATTTCTGCTGTTTATGCTGGTATTTTGAACAATGCAATGAAGAAAAACCAATGTGATTTAGATTAGAACTTAACTTTGATCTAGCGTGTCAAAATATGACATCTAGGATAATGAAATCAAAACTCAATAAAATAATAATAATTTTAAAAGTCCAAACCCAAAACAAAACAGCAACTCTAGGGAATGATTAGGAATTAATGAGGTGCAAAATACTTTCTATCTTAGTTATTTCAGCTTGGCAAAGAAAACAAAAACACTAATACAGATTTGGTATGGATTTGAAATTTTCTCCTCTGTTCACAGGAGGTATGATGCAAACTCACATTCATAATTACTCCCCCAGCTTCCTGGTTTGTAAAGCTCAGGGTATGATTGTAGCACTCCCTAAACAGATCTGAGCTAAAAAACTGCACTTTTTCACAAAAACCCAAACACTGTTTTCACATTTCTTTCAAGTTCCTTCATGATGAAATAATCTGCTTTTCCTTTTCCATCCACTATCTACATGTACAAAATTATTAATACCTATGAGGAAATTGCTTTGTCTGTGACCAAAGAGTGGCAGCTTTACTAAGGTGGTTGAACTGCTGTTTCCTTAAGCCGTGGTGCTCCCAGCATTATCCTGGGGACTCCACTGTGTTACGGGGTGACTCCAGCACTTTGAACAGTGAATGCTGCATCCTGGGTGAGTCCAGAAGTAAGAAAATGTGAGGGAAAATGAGTGCTGTGGCTCTTGGCAAAAATTTTGTGGCTCAGTTTGTTTAAATGAGTGAATCTCTTTTAAGGATAAAATTGATAGTAACTCCCAAAGTCAGAATATTTTTTTAAAACACTTCTTGAGCAATTCCTGTTAAATACGTGGTTGGATAAATATCTCATCATTTTTAGAAAGCTAATAATTCCCCCATGCTCTTTGAATTTATTGGCATTTGTGGTGACTCAAATTTATATGAGCTTTGATTAGCATTTGCTTAAATAAATAAACTTTCTGGTTTTACTATTGTCAAAAGCACTAGAGAAATGTAATTCACATCAAATACTCTTTCTGTTCAGATTTCACCTGAGCTAAACTATCACTCCACTCTGGGGATTTTAATTGTACAGCTCCGAATGTAGCAGAGGGGAAAAAAATACTTGACTGAATGTTTACAGTCAGCCTGCGGGGAGTAATTTTTTTAGTAAGTGAAATTTAGAACTAGGATATAATTAACTGCTTCTCACTGTCTCTTCACATGTCACTTGATATGGAAACAACATGGAAAACAGTAACATATCTGCTAGAATATGTCGTAAGGACTACATTGAAAATGAAGCTTATGGATACCATATAGCACATGTTGATTTAATAAGGTTTCTGTCTAAGCACAGAAGACTTTCAGAGCTGCTAGAAACCATTCCGTGGTTTTTAGAGGAAATCAGTGGTTATCAATAGGTTGCCAAAGTAATACTACAATACCATAAATGAAGAAAGGATAGAAAGGAATTTTTTGATTCTTGAGTACTGAGGGTTTTTTATTATGAATGTCATGTCTTTACAGTTAAAAAGATAGCTTAGGCTGCAGATATTTGCAAGAGGATTAAGAGATAACTAATCATAAATCAGAGTTGAGTCAGCATTGATTTCCCCATCTTTCATGGCAGAAGCTTTCCACTACAGATGAGAATACAAATCACAGCAAGACAGCAACATTTAGACTGAGGAATTCACATAAATTTAGTTCTATCAACTGAGGCTCTAGTCTACTTTTGTTCTTATTCTATCTATCTATCTATTTAAAAACTTATGGTACTTCTGAAGGAATGTATTTCTGAACAGGCGTACTCCCAGGATCAGTGTCCCTTTCTCCAGTTTTTAATATATCCGTACTTTTGATGATTAATTTTCAAATAAAAGGTCTATGATTACATATGTTCAGCAGAAGTGATTGGTGCTCTTGTTGTCAGTACAGTATTACTTACTGATATTTTCAAAGAAAAGCTTCTTTTTCCCCTCACAGTTCAAAGAGACTTGCTGGTTCTTTATTCATCTGCAGAGTATCCTGCCACTGTAGAAGCAAGGGAATAATAAGATGTCTAAATTGTGATGGAAAAGGAATGGTTTGTAGTACTATGCAATCCAAAGTCCCTATGTTTGTTTCAAAAGAAGAAGTGCTGGTGTAACTTTGTCTTTTCCAGAAAGATTCTTCTTTCTGTATCCTGAGGGATTTGCTAAATACTTTACTGTTATAATTTTGCCTGTTTTTCTTGTATTGCTTCTCCCATTCCACTTAAAAAATCCCACCGAGGTCCATGGAAGTATTTTAATATGAGGACCAGATTGTGCAATCTCTAATGTAGATTCATCCAGCCACTGTCACATAAACTATAAATATTGGTAATGCCTGTGTTTAAAGAAGCACTCACTTTATTCTCATGGGTTTTAGTGCCTCGTGGGTTAATTTCTGCATGTGCCCTCTGCGTCCAAACAGCATTTTGCCAAGGACAAACCTGAGGATAGCAGTGGGAGAAGTTAGACATAGTATTATTAAAGAGTAAGTATTATATACTTAATGTTTCACAAATGAGATTTTCTTTATATTAACTATATGTTATTTCACATTAAGATCTGGTTATAGCTTTGAAATTGCTTCCAAAGAATCCTTAATACAACACTTGGTGTCTTCTCAAATACTTGTAAAGAAAAAACAGCAAAAGAAAAAATATAATGAATTTTCCATTCTGCCATTAAGCCTTGCAGTGCCATTTATCCCAAAACACACATCTAGGATTTAATCTAACATGGCTGTCAAAACAATCTAATATATTTTGTTGTCCATCAGTTTATAATGAGTCTGTATAATGCCCAATTAACACTTTCTGTTTCTGTAAGATTTTACTTCAGCCAACAATATTTAAGCTATTGTAGCAACCGAACAATTAAGAGGTATTTTCTATTGCCTGAAAAAACAAAACACTGAAAAGCAAAACTTGTCTATCTCTTATCACTTTGATATTCTTATGTCATTGACTTTGTCTATGCTCATCTTAGCAAAACATGGTGAAAAAAGACCTTAAAAAGCATGATAGAGAGAATAGCCACAAAGAATCATTCCTTAGGTAGGTTTCCTATAGTTCAGGCTATTTATTTTTCCATTTATGTATCATCTGTGATACTTTTTGCCCTTTTTCTTCTTTCCATTAGTAAGCAAGAGAATCACTTTCAAATACCAAACCAACATTCTTAGTGTAAAAAAATCTCAGCCACAGAAATCCCAAAAATTAAGGTATTTTCCTTATTCCTCCAACTCATCTTAATATATTAAATTAGCATATCACATACTTTAGTGCCATCTTACAGCTGAAGAAAAAACACCTTCTTTTTTTTTGTCCAAGGCAAAAGTCCAATATCCTGTTTAGATCACTTTATTTTTTAACATAAATCCTTTCTAAACATGTTCAGTAAACCTCCCTTTGTTTTCTAACTGATCACCCATACCTCTGTGGTTGAAACTCTTGCTTTTTGTTTGGTCTTCTGCCTTTCACAAGTGATCCCTACTCAGAGATACTATGATTTTTTCCTTCTCTGAACTCATATATATTTGACCTCAGTGACACCTACTTACACTCTTGACCACTAACATCTCTTTGCCACAATGATTCTACTTCCCAGGAGTGAAAAGAAGCGCTGCTAACCCACTTGCTCCCACAGCATCCTTGGTTAAGGGCTATTCATCTCGTAGATATTTTAAGAATCACCAGGTAGAGCTGCATCTTGATTTTCAGGGAGGGGTCATGCAAAACTAGCCAGAAATATATGTCTCAAACAAACAGCCCAGTTTTCTAATTTGTCCAATATCACAGAAAAAAGGAATATGCAGAGTTGGAAAGGATCTATCAGGTTCATCAAGTCCAACGTCAGGTCCTGCACAGGACACCCCAAAAATGTCAACAGGTACCAAACACCAACCTGTCTTTTAAGTATCTTTACTCTCTAGCCATTTTTAGGAAATAAATGCATTCTTTTCACAAGAAATCAAAGTAATTTTCCTATTTGTAGAGAAAGAAAGAGGACAATAGGATATTTGGACTTTATACTAGATCACTTTCTGAAATGTTATGGTTTCCAAGACTAACTGAACATATTTACCATAGACAAACACATTTTGTAAAAAAATCCCACAGAAATGCAGCCCTGTGTGTCTAGATATGAGGTTTCTCAAAATGCATGCTGATTCTTAAAAGTAGAATTCAGGCAAAGTCAATTTTTCTTCCAAAATCCTAGAGCATTGAAAAAATGAGATTAGGGTTCAGCTTGTTTCCTCTCTAATGGAAGATGCAAGTAGATTTAATCAATATTTAAAAACAAAATTAAACTACAGACTGTCACACATTTTTCCCAAGAGGCATTTCATTTGTTTCAAGCACCAAACTTTCTGCTCCTGTATCTGTAGTCCACTAGCATAGGAACAACTCCTTTAATCGCTTTCCTGGGTTTTT
>WEIT01017491.1:1586-21079 GCA_013389985.1 Dryoscopus gambensis | reverse complement strand
ATGGGTTGTTTAGGGTAAGAAAGAAAGAACAAACTGGAAGCACTGGAAAACTTATACTTTTAAAATTTATCACAGTTAAAAGTTATTTCAAGTGTTGGGTAATTTACTCATCAAACCACACCTCTCATCTCTTACTGACACTGTCAGAACTTCTATACGCACAAGGCACCAAGAAGTAGAGAAATAGTATCCATCACTCAATCAAACCCCTTAAAAAGTAAACTCAGTCACTCTTGAAAATAAGCTGAACAAGTGGATCCCAAGCATAAATAGCTATTTTTTCCAAACCACTACTGTCTGGACCCAATATAGCACATATTTAGATTTAGTTAATATTTCTTTCACTCAGTTACAAAATTATACCACTGACACAAATAATATACTGGTTTAAGGGCCACCTACAGCTCCTCTTTTGGAAGACAAGGTCCCTTGCAGCCTAGCACTTACGACACTGATGAAAAGGTGCAGTCTTCCTCTCTGGTTCTAGTGAAGTCATTCATGAAGTTACTCCTTTGTGTCACCTTCTGTCTCCTTAAATTTCAATGATCAAGAAGCTGATACTTGAAAATCCAATTTTAACTTCCATCTCAGTTCAGTGAAGTCTTATGATGTTTTTTTCCCCAACTTTTAATAATAGAAAGCAGAGGCAGCTAGTAGATAGAATGGTGACAAGGCTACACATAGGCCGTGTGCTCTTTTGTTTGAACTGGCTTAACAGCTTGAATTTCCTAAGTTTTTTCAGTATGCTTGTTATGAATAGTATAGCCTGGTTCTTTTCACACCACCTAATTAGAGGTGTGGAGGCAAAGAAACACTTCAAACACACACGGAGACATACCTCCTTAATATATTAATCCAAATTCACTGAATAACATTTTCCGTGCAGACTGAGGAATCAATCTTTCTACAGGGCATTTCCCTGCAGATATCAAACTACAGAAGAGTTTACAGAGCTTTTGACAGTCACTTTGGGTTTCTTTCCTTCCCAGGCACTAGATACTAATCTTAACGACTACCATACACATTTGCAAACTGATAAGCATTTTTAGCTTTGATCTCTTCCTAATATCTTCCATCTTCCCTACAATTTAGAGCCATCCTCAGGCTATTAGTCATTCTAACTTCAAATCTCAGTGCCATTTCTCTTCCTCTACTATGACAATCCAGTAGGAATACGAGAACGAACACAAGACAGAAAGTATTTTACAAGTACTTTCTGAACATCCTTCCCTCTTGACAGCTTCTATTTAGGGCTCAATTTGATGATATGCCCTAAACAACATCACCTGATTCTCTATCATAAAAGAGTATATCATTATTACAATGGCATGACAGCTAACCCTGAGAAACCACAGGTTATGATCAGGAGTGGCAGTACTGCTCCTCTGAAACCCTTGTGAACTCATATGTCAGAAATATAAACCCTTCCTTTCTCATTATAGTGCTTTTCTTCATGTTACTCCCCAGCCTTACTCCGTGACCAAACAGCTACTATGTCCAATTCGAGGAAGAAGAGAGGAGTGACAGATGAGTAGAGGACAATCACCTCAGCCCCCAGTGAAGCAGGATTACACAAAATCTGAAACTGCCACACAATACACGTCCTTGAGAGGTGGAGTAACAAAAGCTCAGCCTTCCTCCCAGCCACACACTCGTACTGCTTACTTTGCAACAGGTTCAGGGCATGAAGCCATCTGTGCTATTTTAACAGCAACTCATCAATACAAAACTCAGAGAACAAAAGCACCCACAGGTGGTTCTCTGGTGTTTCGTTTTGGGGTTTTGTTTGTTTTAAAAGTGATTTCAGTAGATGCAGAGTATTTAATGCTTACTAGGACAAGGGATGGGGTAAGGGCAAAGTCTGGGAGCAAAACCTGGACAGAAAAATGGCTCTTTGCAGAGGTCAAAACAGCAAGCTACTCCAACAGAGTCACAGCATTATGTTGCTCTTTTCTACCATGTAAAGTTTTGCCCCTCGAGCCTTTTGCAATTGAGTTCCCACTCTTTCTGGTCACAGTTAGCTCATGTATTTTCCCAGTATCTTCACTGTGAGCTAATAAATAACGGAAAGAAAAAAGCCTACTTTATTTACTCCTACCCTTTGCTGTTCTTTAGAAACAGAAGAAACCACCTCATTCTCCTTCATGTCCTTCCACAAAAGCTTCCCGTGTCACAAAGCCTGCAAAAATACCAACAGCCAACAAGCCCTCCTTGCCCTGAAATTACTGGCTACCATCCTGAGTTTGTTTCCTTATGTTTTCCCCCCAGTCCTTCATACCTCTTGTTCTGTATTTGAGAAAGACCCTACCGTTCTGTGCTGCCACCTACTCACTATAAATAAAAGCTTATTCATTTTTATAAACAACCACTGGATGGCTTTAGGAAAGGAGAAAAATCTCCAGGATAACTTCGTGAGTTACAGATTATTTTATCTTTGTGTGATACCCACAGTATTTTTTCTTTTAGCCTGAAGCACATTTGCCAAGTGAATTTTCTATTATTCAAAACAAATGCATTAGAACAGTTCAGGAAGCATTATGCCTTGAGAGGCAAAACGAATATAATTTTAAAAGTAAACTAAATTAACAATAATCCTCTACTAAAAACATCCAGCATCCATCTATAACCTTAAACTTTTGATTCCTCTCACACTGAATATTCTAGAAGAACAGCACGGTTACAGCAAAATAATGTGACTACAACTAGAAGAACAATTTTCAATTCAGGGTCAGTTTTTTCTTCCTCTCAGCCAACTCTGATCATCTTATCTTTGGAAGATTTATGACACACTACAGCTGTCATCTGATCAGCACGGGCTTACTTTGTCTTAATTTCGTAATTCAGTTGCCTGGAAACTCTTGAGTACTCGGAACAGCACATAAAACAGAGTAGCCCTAGCTCCTCTCTCTAGTGTTAATTAGCTACTGGAACTACATAATTCTGTTTCCTTTGAGAGGGCCTACAGCGTTATTTTCAGTAATAATTTTTGTTTCAACTTAACTTGAAGTCCAAACATTTACTTATCATGAAATGTGTTAGTATGGACTGACTTTTGAAAAAACACAGGAAATTGAACTTAACCCACAAAACAACAAGTACATTAAAAAACCTTCATAGATAAAGACTTTTTGAATTTAGGTGACACTAAAAAAAAGTCACTAAATAACATTCAGCTTTTCAGACTACAGCTATTGAGCACACGCAACAATCTTTCTCTGCCAAACATTAGTAAGTTAAGCTGTAAAAGTACCTAGATAATAGCAAATACTGTCCATATGACAAACCAAAGAAAGAAAACACATGAATGTAAACAGTTGATATCATGTCCCATCCTGCCTCCTCATCCTTGTTCCTTCTTTACAGATTTAAAAAAAAATTACAAGTTTTGCCATAATTTTAACTCTTCAGGCACCAAAAGGCCAGAAGAAATGTAAACAGAACTTCAAGTAAGACCTCTGCAACCGTCAGCGCAAGTCTGCACTCACATGCCCCAAATGCCACAGCAGCCCTAGGAAAGCAAGCCTGGAGGAAGAAAGATTCAATCAAGGGATGTTATTTCACGCAATTTGAATAAACCACTTTTAATTGCACCAGTAGTCTAATTATTTGCACTGCTTTTGCCACAAAAATCCCCATCACAACAACTACACAAGAAAGCTGCATGGCTTCACATCAGAATTACACCAAATCAAACTAAACTACAAGGGAAAGGAAGGAAAGGCCAATGTCCAGTCTGGTTCATCATGGAGTCTGCAGATGAAGAACAAGGGCATTACAGAGAACAAGCAGGCAAAAATAGGAGCAGAAAAATTTAACTGGCCACCATCAAAACTACCACAGATCATTACTCTAAAGCTTAGATAACTAAAAAAAGACAAATTATACTTCTTCGTGTCACCAAGATTATTTCCTTGGCAGTCAGCACAAAGGGATTTTCAGAATGTCTAAGTGGCTCTGGTAGTGGGGAACTGGCTTAAGATGACTGCACCCCTGGAAAACCACCCAGTAACTAGGAAACAGCACTGCATTTTAACTCTTACTCCACGATGGCTCCCAGATCCCAGAGCGAGGGCAGCACGCTACGCAAGGGCCACCCATTCTGCATCCAGAACCAAGACAATCCTCCAGAGAGGAAGGTGTCCAAGTGATCAAAGTTCTCAGCTTTCACTGTGGTGCTGGTGAAGCAGCTGCCCTGTGGGAGTGCTGCTTATGTTGTGGGTAACAGCCTGGGAACACCAGCACAAAAAAGTGGGAGATCCAGGTCTGCTGCCTTCTATCTCCCTGGTGGAATTAAAATTCTTCAGACAACATACTAATCACCAGAACCACAGAAGAGTCTAAGAAGATATATGATCCATCCTTCAAATCGTATTGGGTCCACATTCATCTCAGAATTTAAGAGTTACGAAACCTAAGAGAATATGACTGACTTAGCAGTTTCATTATTCTTCCAAAGTCAAAAGTTCTGCTCTTTGCCAAGGTTATTTAAAATTTTCAAGCTTTTTATAGTGTTCAGTGTCTGGGACAAAGATGGAGTCAAAGTCAAAACAGTACTCTTCACTTCCCCAGCCATTCTAACATGGCGATTAGCTAAATCTGAACAGTGAAAAAATTAAGGCACTAAATTTTACAAGCATTTTAAAATTGTTGAAGAATTTACTTTCTCAACTGTTCTCCTGGACAGAAGTATTAGCTGTTAAAGTCCCTTCAGGTGGGGAGGACTGGAATAAGAAAGCATTCAGAGAGATGGTATTACAATGAGAGAGAGTTACAATAGTTTCAGCACTGAAAGTTTAAATCAGTAAAAACTTTGGTTTGCAGGATGAAAAACATCTTGAATGCTTGGGCAAAACAAAACAACAAATCTAGAAAATGGCAGCATGAACCAACATTTGTAACAACCATTTGCTGGAGAACTGGAGTACAAAAAAGAACAGAGAAGGCTTGAGCTATGAAAAGGAGAAGAACAAACTACACTCTTTGCACTAAAACAAGTAAATACAATCTGCAAGAAATGCCAATGCCTCAGGATACATATACACAAGATTATGAGGTAACAAACACTCAATTTCTCTTAATTAACTTCAATTGCATTCTTCACTGCCGCTCACCATCGCAAGCCATTCAAAGACTGCTGTTACAGGAGCAGGGTACAGCATTTCCACTAGGCAGCTAAAGTCTAGGACTTGGCATACTAATTTCCTGAAACAAATACCCATAATTAATGGCTGCAATCAGAAAACAGGTTCCCCAGAAACATTTGTACAAACTCCACTTACAACATTTATATAATCTGTGGAAAGAAACCCTGGACCTCCTTCAAGCAAAAGTGTATGACACAGCAGCACAAAGCTACCATCGTAATGTCCAACTGCCAGGTCTAATTGCACTCATCAACCAATTCCAAAATGGATTTTAAAATCTGCTGCTTAATTAACATTTCCCCCACTGGGAGTGCAGGATTGTTTGACAGTAATTCCTCACAATTAGAGGCTCCACAGGTCTGCTGTGAATGAGTTTCACCCAGTGGTCTATGTACAAGACTTAAGGCCACAACCTTGAGTTTGCCCAAAATGCAGTGGGAGAAATTAGGGGAAGGGCACAGGATAGGGACTTTCTATCTCCAAGAAACAGGATCAAGAAAGTATTTTAACTACCACAACATTTACAAATTAGGCACTTCCGCCTTTGAACTCTGAGAGCATGAATGTCTTTTTGCTACCACAACTATAAATAAAGGAAGTATTAAACATGTTACCTTTATTATTTGTAGCTGAACTCCTTCGTCTGTTTGAGGGCCTTGAAAACAGCCACATATTGTCTCGATAATTCTATCAATCAGTTTTTTTCCTGGAGCTGTACTGTCTGGAGCATTGCCTGTCAAGTGCCCATATGCTATAAGTTTCTGGAGATAAGAAAAAAACCCCATGTAAATAAGAGCTTAAAAAAATTAAGCCAGCTTTTTGTTATAATAAATAAATTCACTTGATATTTCTAACTTGCACAGAATAATTAAACCAGTACATTTTACCCCATGTATCATAAAACATCAAGGATTTTTTTATATATCCTCCAGATTTATTAAATTTTCACTCAGCAACTGCTATACAAAGTTTGTCAGCAAGTTTAACATTAAAGGTTTTGTTCATCAGTTAACAATATTTTAAAACAAACAGCATTCTAAAAACTAACTCACATCACACAAGTCTTCATATGTAGTCAACACACAAATGTTTTTCATACCAGATAAACCAGCTGCAAATGCTTTCTATATGAGCTACTAGCTAGTGTTCTGTTTTTAAGTGTTTCTTCTGTTTTTAAGTGTTTCTTCTGTTTTTAAGCGTTCTAGTATCCTTCGCTTTCCCTAGGTCTTCAATACTTAGAAATGGAATTTATTACAAAATAAATAAAATCCTCTTCTGAACACTTTAGGCACAAGAGCCTTTGTAAAACCCCCTGCGACACTGAACAGCATCATGGTATGAGAGCAGGCCAGGCACGCATGTGCCTGTCACTGTAAACTAACTTCACTGCTGGGCTGCTCTGGCAGAGTGAATGGCTAAATACAACGCTGCGGAATTTCTTCTGCAAACATTACAGGAGCCTCAGAGTTTTGAGAGACTAGATATTTCAAATTGAAAATTTTTTACTGCAGTTATAAATAGCATAAAATGAATTTGCTAATGCTATACCTGCTGTGCTAGCTCAACACATATTTAAACACATGAAAATAGGTAGCTGTACATAATAACCCAAATATGTAACTGTGGTAATACATATATATACAAAGAAACACATACATACGCTACATAATGAATAAGGCATACATTCATCTTTTGTGAGAAATACATTCTATTTAGTTGTGCATGCAATCAAGTAAAATAATAAAAACCCCATGATGTTATTTATCACATGTAACTGTATGCCCCCTCCAAAGCAAGAGAATTTTACAGCTGGTAATTGAAGCTCATCTTCATACAGACCTGTAAACAATCTAGGGATGTACTGACAATCCTGGGGCACTTGGACTGGCATGCCAATTCAAATGGTAGGAAGTATTTGTCCGCTTCAATGAAGCTTGTCTTTGATTTCACAGGTGGAAGAGTGCTTGAACCAGACTTTGCTTCTCCATGAGGGGGACTAAACAGAATGACTGTATTAGAATACTGTAAAGTGATCACACAAATAGGTCTCACCACCACAATGTTTAAGAATGAAATAAAATATCAAGAAAAGTAATGTTAGGAAAGATTAACTTCTAACAGTGGTAATACGTAAAGTATTCTTAACACCTTTTATACTTCATGGCTCCTTTCGGGACCAGGCAAACTGACCCATTTGCACACTAAGGGGATATTCAGTGGCACAGGATGGTTTGGAGGCATAGACTTGTTTCCTGTCAAATACCAAAGGATTCCCCTTACTAGACTGGCAAAAGCAACAAACTAACAAAACAAAACAAAACAAAACAAGCTGAACCGTTATCTTAATCTCTGCTTCAGGTAACACCACTTAATTTAAGAGTTCAGAGGTTACCAATGTATCTCACTTGGGTAAATTATCTGAAATGACTAACTGTACAAAGGCAAGAAAATTATGAGCTGTTCAAGTTTTACTGATTACAGCACCTTTAGAAAGGTTGTGCTCAGTAATACTTACCACAAAAGGATAATTAAGAATGGGTCATTTTTCACTAATTTGAGTGCATCAATGCAGTTTGACTTTGGCTCAAAGCCAGATGTTTGGATTTTTCATTTCACAGAGTAACTCATCACCTTTACATGAAGCATTCCTAACCTTTTTTGTGCACAAAGGTATTTTTAGATAAAAGGTAAACTACACTGTCTTACACAGAATTGATAGGAAGTATTAAAAAAAGTGAAAAATGTCATCCGTAGTGAAGGTTTACCGAATTCTTGCTGTAATTAAAACAGATCTTTATAGAACAACTGCATTCAAATACAGCTCCTATGCATGTTGCTAATTAAATCAGATGCTTCAAGGAATATATCCAATTTCATGTTGAAGAATGAACTGCTAAGAGCTGATGAGAAATCCAAAGCATGATTGCGGTCCCACGCATTATGGAGTGGGCCTTAAACTAATCAATATAAATTAATTTCAGCTTTTCAAGGAGCAGGCTGGATTGTGCTTGAAATGATATCTGTCACCACATTCAAACAGATCTTGTTTAGGTTGCTTAAAAAGGGCACCCAAATTCTAAGTCTTACGAGTAAATAATTAGTATTAAGCTACTTTTTACTGACTAAATCTCTTTTGAAGGTTTAAGAATTTATCCTTACACATTTTTTTCCTGAAGAAAAGCAGAGGTTTGTTTTTTCTGTTGGATGTACAACTTTACTTATTGCCCTGTATTGTTTTGCTGGAAGCAGAGCTCTTTTGAACACCCTGATTAGATAAGTTGCAGAGGAAGTACATGATTCTTCTATGTTCTTAAACCTCTCTGATATTCCTATAAAAGCTTTACTCTTAGGAATGGAAGGGCAGTTATCTGCTGCTTATGGCTTATGACAAGACTGTTCCTCATCTACTGATTATGTCCATTGAAACCATTAAAATTAAGTTAAAAAAGCACTCTGGAAATAAATCCAGAATTGTTCAAAACAAGGAGCAGGCCATGACGAGATTCTAAAAATGAAGAAACCATGCCACAGTAAGCCACAGCATAAGCCTGGAGTGTCTCTTAATTCTCTTAATTGAAAGCTATTTTAAAATGGTCAAGATATTAAATATGGAAGATGATGCACATTCGTCTCTGGAAAAGCAACTCAGTAAGCTCATCACACTGCTGATAATATAATGGAAGGGGATAGCAGGGAGGGGAAAAGAGAAACTCAAAAGGAGTTTTCTTCTTAATGTCAGTGAATTGCTTTTAAACCCAGAAACTATCCCCAAAACTTTCTTCCACCAAGGCATCTACAAATAAACATCTACATCTTCATCTACATCTAAATATGCTGATATTTATGCATTAGCCATAGAGAAAGGCTAAGGTATGTATCAAACAATGGATTTGGAAAATTATTTTGGCAGCATTTGCTGTATAATGGTTACATAAATCAGCTTGTACTTTTCTGTTCCCTTCTCCTCCATCCCACTACCAAATACCAGTTCTGTTTAAAAAACAAATAGCAGAACAAAAGGAGCTGTTTTCCATTCAAAATTTCTGGAAAGTGGTAATGATCTATTCTTCAGTGCATTCCAGGTTAACTGAGATCAATTATCTCGAACAGGGACTGGAAAAATTTGAAGACTCATCATTAGAAATCCCTTATTAGGGTATTTGAATCTCAATTATGGAAGTAAGAACTTGAAAATAATTTAATAGACTAAGAAGTTTCTCTATTCTAGGGCCTAGAAAAACAGTATTTTCTACTGCACCTAAAAAATTTGACTCTACAGTAAGTATAGAAAAGTCCATTCACAATTTCCAAGTCCAGCAAAGCCTTCACAGCAGCAAAAGGCTACTGTCAAAATAAAGACAGCACTAAAGAAATCAAAATCTATTAAAAAAAATGCATATAGGAAGATAAGACATACACATTCTACCCCCCAACACAACCTCAGACATTAATAGGGCAGAAATTATGCACGTGAAGTTCAGAAATGGCTCAACCATATTTGTATAAATGATTTTAATTCTGTGGTCTCATTAGTTTTAGCATGGTATTTAACAACAGGAGCTGATATTACTTTTCCTTATTCAGTGCCCAGAACAAATATCTCTCATTGAATATTTAACGTAAAGCATTTTTTTCTTATCATGCTTCACATTGTGAACTTCTGCTTTATTTATACCACCCTAAGAAAAATCTATTATAAATCCACATTATTACTTTCTGTCTGAGACAATCTTGTAGTGCTGGATGCAGCATTTTCTAAACACTACATAAATATTAAATTTATTTTTACAATCTTATTATGAGCTCATCATATTGAGTTTATTTTGCTGGTGGAAAACAAAGCACAGTCTCAATCAGATGCACCCACTAAGTTTTATGTGCCCAATTCGATAAGCTGAAAGACTAAATTTTTCAGCATATTTGATACTAAGTTTTCTTTTACATCTTCTGAAACAAAGTTCCCACTGACTTTATTCCAGCTGGAAGTGATTCTATTTTCCAAACCAAAATTGTAGATTTCTGCTCAAATATCCAGGAGATGAAGCAGAAATCATTAACATCCAACTCTGACAGCTGCGTTTTAAATGATTCACCCAAACCTGAAATCCAGTTACAGGGCAGAACAGAAGCCCCCCAAGTAGTACCCAGCTGCCTAAGAACACTTTCATCCTCAGCTTCACCCACTGATCCAATTCTTTCAACAAGTGGTATGAACAGTCTTCACCACACGGCCCTGACTCAGAGTTAGCAATGTACCCCTGGATGAGGAAGATGATCCTGTGGAACATGTTACGAAATACCAGTAAGAGATTCCACAGCTTACCAATATTTAAAAGTTTGTTGACAGCAAAAGACAGCTGAATGTCAATTTTTGGTTTTACCTTCACTTGTAGAGGAACTGCCTTCACAAATCTACACCTATTCCCTAATAAGGTCCTTTCCAGACACTATCTTTTCCAGTTACATTACTTTTCTCTGCTCATTCCCATGTCCTCACCCCAATCTCCTCCCCTTAATCACTCACTTCAAGTCTTTTATTTGCATTCTTCGCCCTTCTCTGAATCTACTTCAAGGCTCTTGCACCAATACACTGACAGAAATTTCTGTGCCATCCACAAAGATATTTTCCAACTTTGATCCCCATTTCCTATGCCGCCTGGCCAGACAGTACCACCCTGCTCCCTCTAAGCTACCTTCTGCTGTGTCTCCCAAGCCCTGTGCCTCGAACCAGAACAGCCCGTTACATAAAGCAGCACTATCTGTACATTTCCAGATACCACCAACCACCCAAAATATGCTGAAAATGCTTTTCAGAGTGAGCCTATACTCCCCATGCAGAGTAAGTATGGTACACATTTTAAGATGTTAAAAGCACTATGACTTAATACAATGAACTATCACATACCTTTGCTTTTCTGTTTCAGCCTTTATTTCCTCTGTAAAATGAAACAAAGGCATAGTTATAGAAATGGTATCATAAGCACATATAAAATTAAGTAACAGAAAACTACTGGACAGCAAAACTATTTAGGCAAACATTTGAAACCAGGATTATCATAAAACAGAAAATACATGTTTACAGTTTCATAAGTATCTCTACTCTCCACCTGCACTGATTGCAAACTGTATCATAATTACTTTGCAAATCTATATTCAAAACTCGATGCTTAAATTTGCATCCAGTCATGCCAGCTAAACATCACATCCCTGGAATGCTTCTGTGAAGACACTGACCAGCTCTTTTCACAGCTGACGTATATAAAAATAATAAGGAAAACACAAATATTACTAGAACTATTAATTTACCCATAAAGGATATAAAGTATACACTGCTTGATAAACACGGATTATACAGAAACACAACCAAACATTCCACCACTGCTAGTTCTTACATGAAATCTTAATGACCAATTATCACCCTTGGTTTTAAACAGTGTTAGATACCACAGTAATGACTAAGGGAGAGGAAAAAAGGCTGTAGCACCTCTATTTCATGCTATTTAAAAAGATATTATAACAGAAGGACAAATAGTTTAATATTTTTGGCAAACATTTTAAACAAATTTTTAACAATACATTTTCAAAACAATTTTAAATTACTGGAACTGATTTTAGGAAACATCTTTGATTCAAGACTAGTCTTGTCTATTCTCTAGTCATTTTGCATGCTTAAATCATAGGGAATTTCATAAAACCTATGTTTTCCAGTGCTGAAGCAATACATGCTTGAAATAAACCATGCAGGATCAAGAATGAATATATATGTGTGTGTGTGCATTTTTAAAGAAATCCTCTCAGGAGATCTATTCCAGTATCAAGCCCTGCTCAAATGTGCAAAACCATAATCAACTAAACCAAACACTTTACTTTGGTTTTCGTATATAAGCCTTAAACTAGTGGCATGGACTGATTCTGACAAAAACCACACCAACTTAATATTTCTAACTAAGCTCCCACGCAGGAAAAACACTACATCTGCATCCTGTCCTTCATTTACCATTTCACATAGTCATCCGGATTCACTTTCCTAACACAAGTTCTCATGCTTGGTATTTTATCACAAATCACTAGTAGCAAATACGTTTACTTACTGACTTTCCCAACATCAAGAAAACTGAACATATGGAATGCACATCAACTTAAAATCTACATCTTATTTCTGGTAAGACTGATGTTCATATTTACCCCCAGTAAGCCCCAGGTTTCATCCCAGAAACAGCTACTCCAGAAGCTGATCAAATCTGGGCTACCCAGGACTAGACAAAACATGAAAATAATTCCATATTCTAGACACTAAGCATTCCTCAATAAGTAACAATAAGAAGACTCAGTCAGCAATGTTTCAGTGAAGAATACCTTCCTCCCAGATTATGATATTCAATCCTTTTACTCGCTTGAAGACAAACTCCTGACCAACAGAAAGGAGAAGAAACTCTCTTCCTCCCTTCCAGCATCTTCATACCTTCCATTATTTTACCTCCCACCTTAGCAGTCACACCCAGGAACTCTGCTCCCTGAGATACTCTTAAGTCTGTCCATCAAACAACATTATCAACCAACAGATAAAACTGAATGGCTTCCAAGTTTAGTTTCCAACAAAACCAGACCAGAAGTAAAAAACTTATAGAAGTGTCAATCTAATTAAAAGTTACTACCATTTCAAGCAGTATTGCCTAAGTCTATTAATGTGAAACTACTGATTTTATAACCTTTGTTAAATAAAAAGAAAGGTTCTTACAGTGGCCGACATCAATTATTTTTACAAGACTAAAATATTTGTAATTGCAGAGAAGCAAGATATGATACTACTAGTATGAACGAGGCAAAACAGCAGACTTCAACTTTACTTTTACCCTTGAGAACAGAGGAAACCTAATTTCTTTCACTGTCTGATTGCTCTCTCTGCTCTCCACACCAGAACACAAGTTAATCACAGTACAATTTCATGGTCATGTATCAACCACACTCAGCAGGAAGCATACAAAATTTCAAGAAGCATTATCAGCAGAAAACCAGATTATAATAAAGGTAACTAACAATTCTCATGCTAGATAAATAATCTGCTAAAGACAGACGAACCAGAACACTGACTGAGGCATTCTTTTAAATGGAAAAAAGTAACCCCTGCAGAACTAAAAATTAGCTAGAAAAAAACAAGATTAAGCCAGGCTTGAAAACATTCCTTATTTTGCTCTCCCTCTCTCCAAATACACAACCAAAACTGCAACAGAGAACATCTAAGAGCTGGAAAAGCTTATTATCTCAGAATCACCATTCATTCTGGGAAGGAAGAAATAAAGAGTAAGATGCTGGAACAGGGGATGAAAACTGTAGGGAAGGACAACAGCTTCCTCCATATTATCTGTGATGTAAACACAGAATTACTATGAAAAACAGCTCAGATTATTCTATAGCACTGAAACAATCACGTGTCCTAAAATGGAACTAACTGTAATTATTTAAAAGTGCAGCAGAAACGACAAAATAAACCCCTTCTGAATCTCCCATTCACACACAGCTCCAGAAGACCTCCTTACAGATCTCTTATCACAAAATTAATGGAAATAACACGAAGCTTTTGCAGACAGAAGTAGAGCTGATCAAAGAGATAAATTATTTTGCAGATTTCCAATAGTATGCATCAACTCTTCCACCAAGCAGCTAAAATGAGTCATGTACATGAGTTTCAACATAATTTTCCATTTCATCTACACTTCTACAGACCATCGTAATTTCAAAGTAATCTCTGAAAATGTCTAAGACCTTTGTTGTTGGGTTTTGGCTGGATTAGAGCCAATTTTCCTCACTGTAGGTTGTATATGGTGCTGTGTTTTGGATTTGTGCTGGAAACACTGTTGACAATTCAGGAATGTTTTAGTTATTGCTGAGCAGTGCTTACAGAGAGTGGAGGCCTTTTTCAGTTTCTCACTCCACCCCACCAGTGAGCAGGTTGGGGATACCCCAGGGAGTTGGGAGAGGACCGCGCCACAACACCCAACCCCTACAGACCACAGGGGTATTCCCTTCCACAGGGTGTCATGCTCAGAAATAAAAAATTGGGGCACAGGGCAGGAGCTGTGTGTGCAGTTTGCCTGTTGCTGCTTGGGGACTGGCTGATAATTGGTCACCTGCTGGTGAGCTACTGCCTTTTTTTTTTTGCATCACACATGTTTCTTGGGTTTGATTTTTATTGTCATTTCTCCCTTTTTTCTTTTTTCAAATTAACCTGTCTTTATCTCAACCCAAAGTTTTTCCACTTGTACCCTTCCAGTTCTCTCTTTGATACAAGCCAGTGAGAGGCTAAGTTGCTGACCAGAGAGAAATCACCACAATAGGCATCCATAATTTAATTCTCACCTCTCCAGCTTTAATTCACTACTTTAACATGTCATTTGAACACTTTTCCTTACCCTCTTCAGACTGCATATAGATTTTAGTATTAGAAAACCAAGCTAGTTTCCAGCTTTCTCTTTCATCCTTTAACACCTTATATAATCTCATTTACAACTATAAAATCAACAAATCTCTCTTTAATGACAGTGAGTAACACCAAACAGCAACATGAAAATGGCCAAGTAGGTCAAGCAGGTGCTGTGGGAAATACTGGATTATAACACTGAACAAAACCCCAATTTAAGACTAATTCACTGTTTACCCTCCTGTATCCAGTTCAAAGTATGATTTAAACTTAACTACATCAAAGGGCATCTTTAACAACCTAAATTTCAAATGGGTATCTTTAGGTATTATTTCCTTCTGGTTACCTAAATATGCTGTCATACTAAGCAAAGTATAAATATTCTAGATTTATACTCTGGCAGAAGTCAAGGATTACGTTCTCATCAGGTAAGGAATAATTAAACTGTCACCTTTAGGAACACTACACAGAGCTAAGTTCTATGATATCAACATCAAACTGTACATTAGATTGCAGGAGAAAGAATTCTTATGGAACTTGCTATTGGGAAAAATGCAAACTATTTACTATAAAGTGGAAAAATACTTTACAAGTTCATTACAAAATATGATGCCAGGTAAACCCTACACACCTAAAAGCATTTAATACCTCTCTCATTCTGTTCTTCCATTCTTGCATCAAAATTGTATTGAAGAACAAGTACATATTACATTCCCATTATACTGTATTCTAAACAACTGCTGTTACCTCCCAGAAAAGCACATGCATAATTCTCAGTTCCACAAGGATCTGCACATCAAAAGCCTAATATTCACTGTAAGCATCAGAATAAAAGTTTATTAAATATATAATGAATTCAAGGCAATAAGCAGTGGCATTTTAAAAAACTATAACCATCCTGGCTAATCAGAATGTAGAACCACCCAAAGCAGCACAGGCTGCAATACTTCAAGGAAACGAATCAATACTTGGAGTTCACATGACTTATACCATAGAAGACTACTGTGAGAAGGAAGCAATTTGCATTCAATTCTTTCAACTCTAAGCAGGTGGATAAGATCCAAGGAACAAGAAATGAAAATGAATTTAAATCAGCATCTATATGAAAAAAAAAAGGTGAAATCCAATTAAAACACTAAAGCTTTGCTTGAATTGACTTTGCTTGCATTCTTCCATCCAAGTATTCTAGTGACTGTCTCCAGTACCATACAAAATACTGTGGCAACTAAATGATTAAAAGACCCTGAATTTTCCCTCTTTAACAATACTGAAAATGTCCTTCTCCATGTCAAGGTATACAAAAACTCTGTAATATAAAACTAGAAATTCTGTATTTATTTGAAGATAACTTTAATTAACTGCACTCTCAACTATGTCATACGATTATTACACATATGGCAACAGTTTAATTTCTAAAAAGTACCGAGTTTGAACTTACAGTAGTAAAGCCATATAAATTTGATGGGAACAAAAAAACCAATTTTTCCCTCAATGAGATGAAATTCCAAACAGATCATGCTGAGTACATTCTTCCTGAAACCAGGTTATTAGAATATATTTCTTAGGAAATATCTGAAACTTACTTATTTTCTGGATATCTGTTAGCTTCAAGCAGTGGCAAAAAGCCTCCTGTCTTTTCAGCTAAAGTAAGGAAATACTAACACCCACAAGCCACTAACAGACTTCAGAAGAAACCTAAAATAATTATGTCTAAGGCGTCCAAATAATGGAACTGAAGAAACATACAGCTGTTTTTAACTCAAGCTCCAGTGCACTAAAAAAAAATTATGATCCAGAGATGCTCTCTGTGGGCAATTTCTGCTAAGTCAGTACACCTATGAAAAACCAGTAAGTTTATGTAAAAATATATGCTGCAAATTTAGGACTTGCTTTTACCCAAACACTGTCCCTAACATCTAAACTACTTACAGATCTTCCACAAAGCTTAAGATTTGCCAAGAGACAGGTGTCCAGAACACACAGAGATTTTCTTGATGCTTCCATCTGACCACTCTTCTTGCTCCCATAGAACCTTTGCCTCACTGCCTCTGAACTATGAACTAGCCCAGTTTCCTTGAGCTGAGGAGGTATGGAGAACTGCCAAACTCAGATTATGGTATTACCCTCTCCTATTTCAACTGCAGCAGTTAAATTAACTACTAAGTTAGAGGTGTAATTAACTTTGGTAACTTTCAATACATCTATCTGCAATGTCAGAGGGTATCAGGGCATGCAATAGCAAACAGACAAAAATGAAAGCTGTATAAAAAGCCTCACTGAGATCTCAAACCAGCACAGAATAATTAAACAGTTTAATATAACACTGTACTAATCTATTCCCCTGGATTATCAAATCAGGTTGACCTGCCTAAAGCTGGTAATAGCATATGCAAATTCATTATAGGAAGATAGTACTGAAATGATCCGTATTTTGGGTAGCCTGCAGAACAAACCACTCACTGTAAAAACTGAAATTGTATCTGAAATGGAATTTCCAAGATACATATGACAGCACTATGTCTTCCTCTAAATCTGATAAATAGTTTTTTTTCCATCATACCTTCAAGGGTGCACAGAGACTTTTCCTCCCTTCCCTCAAACCCTCTTCAACACAGTGTATAGAAGATGGACAAAAAAGCCTACTTGTGGGAGTTCAAGAAGAGGCTGATAGCAGCACTAGGCCTTTAGGGTACAGTTTTCGTTCTGTTTCAATCCAGGAAGCTAACCTAAACAAAAATGAGATTGAACATATGCAGATACAAGTGCAAGCACAATATAGCATCCAAGTGTGAATTTTACCTGTGTCCCCATTGTAAAATATCATGAGTGTTTCTTCCCTCTCAGAAATTCTTCCCTCTCCTGAGTCCAGACTTTAGCCAGACAGGCCTTTGGTTATAATTTATTCACACAGCTGTACAACTGCTGGGGTTAATTAACTTTTCCTTATATCTAGTTTCCTCTGCCTGTAAAATTCTAGCTCACACAGCTATGGCACAGGGACAGAAAACAGCAGATTTAAGAAAATCACTGCTGTGGCCTTCGTTTAGCATTTATATAATAAGAATACGTAATTCTTGTACAGACAAAACAACCTCAGGAGTATATCTGAACACTTCCACTTGCTTTCCATTCCAACATCTTATACTGTTGCAACTTCATGTTTACAGGTATCAAAGGAGTAACCAAGGAAGCAGATTAATCAATACTATTTAAGAGGCAGCATTCCAAACAAACAGCAGTTATACTTTAAGTATGATAACTCTTGATGAAATTCCATGTAAATCCTCCTCATCATGCTCTACAAAATCCTGAAACACTCTAATCAAGTGAAATACCAAGTCACACCTCATTATCTTTGAAAAACATGGAGTAGTAACCTTTCAATCGTGTAGAGAAATATTTACGGGTATACACACACAAAGCAAAAACTCAAAAGTCACAAATACAGACTTTGGTAAGGTGCTTCAAATTTAGATGACACTAATTCCCCTGAAGAGTGCTAATACAGGAAAGGAACAATATCTATTTTTATTTCCCATGCCATTTTTTCTGATGTGCTACAGATTTGCAGCAAACCCTGTCAAAGTATTTCTCTACTTTTATATCTGCACTTCAAAAGTCATTCTGTCTTATGGTCCTTATTGGATTTTTTTATCTTTCAAACAATCTTCTCCTTTATTATCAGTCTTTTTAGCCATTTTTAGATGGCACTAATAGAGAACTACAGCCTCTCCCCAGCCCTGCTCACAATACACCATTCAGGAACATGCAATTCTGGTGTAAATTTAGAAACCTGAATGCACAGCCTGCCTTGACTCAGTCAAACTTACTACCTGCTCCTTCAGTTTATTAGAGATGACATTTTCAAATACAGAATCACTGGCAAATCTATACAAAAGCAGAAACTACTCTAGTGGAGTCATTCTGCTTAAAATTAATTCAGAATAATTCAATCCAGTGGGGTTTTATAACTGGATTTTCTGTAATAATCCTTCTATCTGCTAAACCAAGTAGAGACTACTGTCAAGTTGCTTCACTGCTTGAGGAGTGGTGACACACATACAGGTCACACATTACCAAGGATAACTGAACTGCAGTCATTCTTACTCATTTTCTAACACGTGGCTGAAAAGCTCATTTCCTACAGCAGTAAGTCCCTCTGCTTCCCCTCATTACTATATGGGTTCTCATCCTTTATTAAATCTACAGCAAACTCCCACATCCAAATTTGTGTCTTTTCTTAGATCAATATCAAAGATAGAAATAGACTTTTTATTTACATCTTTAAACAGTTACAAGAGGATAGCCACGTGTATTTAGTTTAATCAAGCTGGGCATACCTTTCAAATACCTTGTGCCAGCCTTCTGGCACTTCCTCTCACAACCTCCGTGAATCGGTTTCATGCTCAGAACTGGCGGCACACGTTGCTGAAAAGGTCAATTAACATAAAAGCAGTTTCGCTGCTTACCGAATGGACAGCGACCTAACCAGACTATAAAAAGGATCTTGCCTAGAAAGACAGTTTTCCAATGTGCTTTAATCCAGTCTATCTGAGGATGACCACCAAAAAAAGTGGTTCCTCCTATTCCACTGCCTGTTTGTGTGTATTTGCAAACTCCTTACACAACAGCTAGCCAGGCATTGGGTTTAAATAGCCTGACAATTTTAGTTTTCATTGGGTCAGACAGCTATTTCAACTCACTGTAGATCTGCATGGCCCTGAGTTGCTAAACTTTATGTGCATCACATGTTTTGGGAAAGAAAAGCTGGAACAGAATTGTCTATTGCAGTGTACACCAAAAAATGCACTGGAATAAATATACTTCAAAACCCTATGAAGTTTACCCACTATGTTTTATCAACATTACTGCTGTTTTTGTAATGAAGTAAAGTTTTGACAGGACAACAATGTTTCTTTATCACATAAGGG
>WEIT01017489.1:14250-26466 GCA_013389985.1 Dryoscopus gambensis | reverse complement strand
GGCTAAGGCATTCCCACAAGAGTGGTTTGTATTGTTACCTAATGGGCCATTGAGTAGGCTTTTAATCCTTTTTTCTATAATTGCTATCTCAAGAAATGAGGCTTAAGTCAAAATATTCTGTGTCTGTAGTACCCTGTCAACACTTTCTCTTGGTATAAAGCGACAGATCAATGGTGTTATTTTGTGCTACTTTTGTACTAACTAGTTACTAACCCTAGTTATTGATTAGGAGTTTCTGACACCAGCTCAGTTGTGTGATGCCCACAACAAATATTTTTACAGAACTATAACAACTGAGCAGATTGCCTAGATCATAGCCAATAAATTATATTGCTGCTACAAACTGAGCCCTATTTAACCATCACACAATGGATGTTCAAAAGTGAGGTGCTTCAGCTCCTAACTGTGATTGTGATTGTTCTGACTGAAGACAGACGTTTAACTGCAAAAATATACATCAGTCTTTCAGCCTGAACGAAGAGCGTTAAGTTTTCAAATAAACTGCAAAGGAGTAATTTAACTTATCTGCCTGAAGCTTCAAGCAGATAGTTTGTGATTTATGCACTTGCAATAAATTCCTTCCTCTTTTCCTGGTGCTCTGTTATACTCCGAGTGGGATTAGATACCTCATAGTAGAAAGATTCCTACCACCTAGAATGAGATACATTGTGAAACAGAGCAATTTTTTTGGGGGGGAAAAAAAGTGCCTATAGCTTTTTTATTAGTTTTGCTTTTTTTGACAGTTTATTTGCTTCCAAAACTGCAATTTTTATCATGGGAAAGTTTCTTAGACATGTACCTTTAAAGTTATGTGGCAAACGAGAACCTTGAAAACAGAGCAGATGACTGCTATCAAGGAAAGGAAATAGGAGCCAATTATTAACTGCATATTAATAGTGTATGGTTTTTTACCTCTGTACCAAATACAAAAATTCAGTGAAAGGAGTTTTTCTGTAATTGTTATGAAACAGATTATTAGATATTAACTTGAATTTTTCAGGGAAGTACTGTACCTTCCTTGCAGTAAATGCATTTGAAAAGATGCTCTTTTGTTTGAAGCAGTGTTCAGGTCTTCCCTTGTCAGATGCACAGAATAGAAAAGCTATAGAGTTAAAAATGCAAAGGTTACTAGTCATTCTGAATTTCCTCAGTCTCTATTTGATCAGTAAGAATATTAAAACCATGTGCCTTATGCTCTGCAGCAAAGTGAGCCAGAGTTATCAGGGATAAAGGGCCAAGGTCCACAAGTTCAAAGGGGCAGACAGTAATTTACCTTAGTCGAAGGTCTAAAGACCTAAGATCAATATTATTTTAAGGATGAGGTTAGATATTTAATAAGATCTATTTTCTCCTATTAAGAATTATGCATATCCATCTCTCACAACCAGCCTTCAACAGGTTTTTCTGAACTACTTATTCTTGTACTGCAGTTCAGACTATCTTTTGTCTGACAAGACCATGACCTTCAAAGCTATGAGCTATCTGGGGTTACAGAGATAGATGTTTGTGGTAAGGTGAACAAGGACAGAATCTTATTTTCATGACAATATTAAAAATGTAGTTGAGGAAGTAAATTTGAGAGAAAAATCTTTAAAAACACTTGAACAGTGGAAAGCCAGCAGCAAATGAGACAAGCTGCTAACCAAGGAAAAGACTGGTCATGAAAAATAGGAGGTGAAAAAGCTCAGGCAAGCTTGTGAAGTTTATTCAGGAATATTTTATAGATTCATTGTTAACCTATGCATAACATATTTTAGTGCTGGTTATCAAATATATATTGTGTACACAAAGGTAGATCTAGTGGTCCTGGAAATGAAAAGGAAGATACCGCATTCTCATTCAATTTGTTGAAGCATTCTTCAACAACACAATTTTATCCGATTCAGTAAACTCAAGGTTACGTTAGGGAATTCTTTTTGTTTTGGTTTGGGGGTTTTTGAGCTTTCAATTTGTTTGCTTTTCTACGGAGATGCTATAAAGCCTTTGTGTGGAGGATTATCCTCTGAGAAGTTACCTTATGAAAACATCCATAGTCTCAGTCCTCAAACATAAACCCTGCAAAAGTAATTTGATTTTCTGCCTGCCTAAGGGTCTTCTGTTTTCTGATCTGATTAATGGAGAAAAATACTGAAAGAAAAGTCATGTTTTCTCACTGAATTGCATGCATAATGAGACAGGAAATTCTTGATTCTACAGATATGTAGAAGAAGATAGATATACCAGAAATGGAGGGGAAAAAAATCCACAAGAATCATGTCATGTCACATGATATGATACATGATACAGCATTTCAGAGAGACCTGTGTTTCAGGTGATCCAATTAGATTTCATTTTATGTAGGTAAAATCTAAATTTTAATACATATAGATACATATCTATACAAATAAATACCCCTCCCTTATTATATTAATGAAGTCTGCTTTTGTAAGTTAAATCCAGTGGTACGACCCATAAAAGTGCTGAACAATCTTGAAATCATTTTGACGATGGAAATATAAACAATTCTTAATCTATTGTTTATACAAGTAGATGAGAAAATTAACTCTAGCACAGAAGTAGCAGATATAGTACAGTTGGTTTCATGGTCCTATGATATTTATATACATGGCTCATTAATTTTTTTTAAACAAGCAGGATGATTCATTTATTACACATACCTTCTGCAGCAGTGACCATCTCACCTCGTTGTGGCATGCACCTGAAAATATTTAGGCATAACTAACATTAACTCCAAGAGTTATATGGTCACAGAAATATCACTAGAAGGATGACTTAAATATTGACACTTTCAGTCAGATCTCTGCTGACGAACATTGTTGACAAATTTCTTTTCAGTACTGGACTATTGGACTATGTTCTTTTATAACCTATGGTTTAAATTCATAGGTATATAACAGGTTCATAGAATTTTTTCTATTCCGTAAATAAGACAATTTATAAGCTAATTTTTATACAGTAATTGAACTGCTCTTTTTCTTTCCTGGTTGTTCTTGTGATGTTGTTAATAAGTCAGGAGATATATGAAAACTGTCTCAGAATGGAAAAGTATTAGAGGTTTGCAAAGTCACGTAGGTGATAGATGAGGGAAATGTAGCCCTGTTACTCAACAATTCCCATAATACAAGAATTAGGGAGTAAGCAATAAAACTGTTACAAAAGTTTTTTAAGACAGCTGACTGAAAGCAGGGGTTTTTCATGGTGAATAGTGAACTTTCAAGTTTTGTTAAGCTGGAGTAAAAAAAGGTGATTAATATTACCAGAGGCTTAATAAGCATTAGGCAAATGCAAATGCATCATCTGGGAGATGCTTTTACTCATAGGGTTTAGTTTTAAGTAGTCCTGAGAGAACCAGAGCCTTGAACTTGAGGATTGTTATGGGTCCCTTCCAACATGAGACATTCTATGATTCTATGACTCAGGCACGTGGTTCACAGTGGATTTTGATGGGAATTGGCAGGAGCGTGCCCCTTCACGTCCCCGATATTGCCCTTGTGAGTGACAGAAGAGTTGCAACAGCAATGGACTACTGGTAGCACCTGGGGAATTAGTTATTTTACATTCTCATAATGGACTAGCAGCAAGAGAAAGTATATGATTCAGATACCAAAAATTACTACTTTTGTCTACATTGAAGATCTCACTCTATGATTCTTTGTGACACTGTAAAAGTTGGTGTGCTCAGTTACAGGGGTGAAAGCATGTTTCTTTTTTATTTCCTTTAAAAATGCTGCTTTTCACAATGTATTTTAATGGACAAAAAAAAGTCTTAAGACTGTTGGGTATACTTTAAGTGACTGACTGTATTTCTGATGGAAGAGTAAAAGCTGGGTGCCTCTCATGAGCTGATCTTCAGTGTGGCAGTGCTGCTTTGCCCTTTCCACTTAGGGCTCCCGGCTAGCTCGTGCAGGTAGCCGCTAGGTAAAAGGTAGCCACCCAGTGACCCCAGCCGATGGGTCACTGAGCAGCGAGGGATAGCGAAATCCTCTCAGCAGGACTAGGAGCGACGCGTCTTGGCAAAGGGTTGAGGGAAGAACTCAGCCCGGAGTCAGAGAGGAGGTCAACGGTTTATTGCCCCAAGCTCTGCTCGGTCGGACTGAGCCAAATTACCTTGGGTACAGCCACTTTTATAGGGGGGTGGCAACTGAGGGGAACAACCAATCCGAGCAGGGCTGGGAGGAGTAAAAGGTGGGATAACATTTGCATATAACCAATGGGTATACACACAAGGTAAATGACATATACAACAACAAATGGGGTATCGAATACAGCAGAACTTTCTAGATGTAAAGGCAGGGTTGGAAGTGATTGACATATAACAGGGGTATGGATTTCAAGGATTGACAGGGAAGGCTCTGGAAATAAGGGCGTGGTTTGGGAGACAGACAGGGGATGAGGGAAGGGTTTTTACTTTATTAGGGATGGGGGCGGAGAAGGGGAAAACTGGGTTGAACCTTTATTCTGAATACAATGGGGGGAAACTTGGAGCATACCACATATAGAACTTAACATAAAATCCGCACTACCACACTTCAGCATGTCAAATCTTGGGGGAAACTGCCATCCTTGTCCTTACTGAGAGGAGTTGTCAGGTCAGGAGCAACAATGAACTCCTGAGGAACCACAATGAAGTTGCAAGGTAGGGCTCATCTGTATGTTCTACACTCCGAGACCAGTCCTAGTTTAGGTAAAGAGAGAGTCTGTTCCTGTTAAACCCAGGAAGGGTTGAGGAGGAGGCATCAGACCTGCTGTGACCTAGTATGAACCAGCACTCCCAATTCAATGGTGGCTCAGCCAAAAGAGGGTCTTAAGCAGAGCAGTTTATGCATTATGAATATTGGATGATTAGTTACCTAGAACTGCTATGTCTGTACATTAAATAGGTTTAGCAAGCCCTATTAAAGCTTACTTTTGTCCTTTTTCTCCCCTTCCAGTATTCTCAAACCTGCTCTCAGTACCTCTTACAAAGACATTTTGAAGCAGATTTCATGTGGTAAACAGTGGGATTTCCTCTAAGCAGTGTTAAACCTAGACCAGGCTGATTGTGCCCCTGCTCGAAGGTGGGTTCCAAAGCAGGTGTGTGAATGGGCATCAGAGCAGTCATGAAACCATTTTGCAGTTACCGCTATGGTTCCACAGAAGTGCTTGTCTCTGTAGACACTGAAATTTCTCTTTCACCTGAGTTTACAAAGGGGATGTCAAGGAGGTGCTCTTTTTAGCTGTAAATTCATATTCATATTACTGCCAAAACACTCCTCTGAGTTTTCAGGGATGCCAGACTATAGATGTAAGTGAGAGATGCTGCTGACCTCTGGAGTGCTGCCCCTGGCCCTGCAGTGCTCAACTGTTTTCTTTCTCTTTTGGTCTTCAGAAGTCTGTGGAAGACCTGAATTTGGAGAGATAAGGAGGTCAATCACAGCAGCACTGTGCAGGTCATGGCTGAACAGGGGATACAGGTTAAAAATGTTACAGTGGAAATCATTAAAGACACAGTGAAAAAAACAGAGATCAAAATGTTGGAAAGTCTGTTCCTTTTCCAGGACACAGACAAAAGATTTTTTCCTTTTACTGTAAAATCCTCCTGCAGAAATTGAAGACCAATTTTATTTAATACAAACAGTGAAATCTGTACCCATCTCCGTCATTGTACACCCAGATTAGATCAAAAGATGTCATCCAGTTGCAATGGAATAATTTGATTTTTGAAGGTTTTGAACTGTGTATGAATACTCTCCAGAGATTTTTGTCTTTCAGCTATGTTATTAACAACTATTTTCTTTTTCTGTTGAAAACAGGTCTTTTTTACAGTAGTTTTTTGTCCTTTCCTTTAAGCCACAAAATTACATTTTTCACATTTTGTTTTCTTGCTACAGAGGGAGATTTCATGATTGCAGATGAAGATTAAGCAGCAGGAATGCAGAAACTGACAAACCAAGATATTTGACTTTAGAGAAATAGCAGAAGAATAAAAATAGGCAGAGTTACCTGAATTGACATTTATTTCACATATTCTATTTATTGTTAACATCTCTTTCAAGCAATGGCAAAATTATTAATGTGTGTCCACTTCTTACTGAAAAGTATATTAAATATTTTCCATTTTTTAGTACGGAGATTCCAAAGCTACATCGAATATTTCAATCTACTTATTATTAAAATTGGCAAGGAAATTTGCATTTAAAGAATTTTATTCACAATTATTTTATCGAATATCAAGAACAAAGTCTCTATTGCAGTCTTTTCTAAAGTTTAATACAGTGAAACAGCAGCACAAGTCTTACACATAAGCGGTTTATACACACTCATATTAAACTTTCCCAAATATATGGCTCTAGATATAAACCATACAGTGTCCCAGTCTAATGGCTGTGTAATTCACAGAATGCATTTGTGTCTATTCAAGTGAAAATTTATAATATGCTGTACTGAGGACAAGAAGAATGCTCACAAAGTCCTATTTGGAAGGCTGTTCACTGTTGTGCATAACATGGGTTTTAAGTGACCAGACATAAAAGATAACCAAGAACCCAGTCCCACCCAATGTCCAAGCCTCTCAGTGAGAGAAAATCTGGATACAGCAGCCCAAAGCCACCAACTCCTTTTTGCCATTTTTAAATCAGAAGGTTTCACAGCCTGCAGCTCAGTCTCTCTTGCCTCAAGGACAGCAGTCCAAGCCTCTCCTTTGCAGAGACCCTGATGATCTCTGAGTTTCTTCCTTCTGTTTCTGATGCCTCTTTACATGTCTATCGTCACTCAGCAGTGAATATGATGTTGCCCAAAGCTAATTATCCAGAAATTTCCACATCATCAGCTTAATATAACACTGACAAGTGGCAGAGGAGCAGAAAAAACAAAGAAATGACAGGTACATAAATATATAATGGGAAAGATTTCAAGCAAATCGTGCCGAGTAAGTAGAAAAATCATAAGCAGAACATTTTGTATTTACTCAAGGAATGCCTGCCAATAAAANTATATTCTATGAGTTTTTATCTTAGTGGTCTTGTGACTGTTTTTGAGAGGATAGAGGAAGACACAAAGTATTTCTCCAAAAATTTTGGGTTTGGTAGCCCCTCTCTTCCCAGATGTGATATACTGCTCTCATTTTATGACTTTTGACACCTTCTCTGCACATGATTTTGTGTAAATCCATAGCCAGCATGTAGAATGGGGCAAGAGCTGTTTTTTAATTCATTCAGAGATGTAATATTTGGTTTACATTGAAAGAAGGGGTTTTTCTGCTATGTGGTGGGGCAGTAATGGGCGTGGCTCCTATAAGAAGACACCAGGAGCTGCCCCTGTGGTGGCCAATGGCAATTTCAAATGGCTCCAAAATGGACATGGCACTGGATGCAGCTGAGGGAGTGACAGCTGCTGGTGGCAGTGTTGCTGTGATAACTTATGTAGGAGAGGATAAGAATGCACTACACAGCATTGGTGAGAAAGGAATGAGAATATATGAGAAAAAAGCCCTGCAGAAACCGAGGTTAAAGTAGGAGGAGGCAGTAGAGGGGGTCCTGGCACTGGAGTAGGGATTCCCTTGCAGTCCAGTGGAGAAGACCATGGTTACTCAGGTTATCTCCCTACAACCCATGGAGGTTCCAAACTGATTAGGGCTGAGAGGTATAGGATGGGGAGGAAAGGATCTATGTCGTTTTTTGATTTTATTTTTATTTGGAGTTTTTGTTTGTTTGTTTGTATTAAAGTTCTGTAAATAACTTCATTTTTTTCTTAAAAGGAAAAAAAAATCCCTGAGCTAGACCTTCATGCAATCATGTGGATATCTGGGTAACAGAAGTGACCTATGCCTCAGTGTACCCTTGTCTAAGGCCAAAACTTCACTGTTTCTGGTGTGTCACTTTCCTAATGTCTTGGTTTGAGACCAGTTTGGAGGGAAATGTCTGAAATGAACGTCCCTCTGTTAGAAGGCAGATTTCAGCAGGCCCTCCCCCACCAGGTTTGGAAAGAAATTGCTCCAAGGAAAGTGAAAAAAAACCTATTTATTTAACAAGCAAAGTGCATGCAGGCACGGAAAAAAGAATAAATAATGTTAAATAATAAAACCTCTTGCGGTGGCGAAGACCTGGGAAGATTTTCAAAGTCCTTTCTGTGAGTGTGGCTCTGCCCTCTCCAGAGCTGGGGTTCGGCTTGGGCCCCTCTGGGCTGCTGTGTGGGGCCTCCCAGTGATGATGTTCTGGACCGGAGCAAACAGTTCCAGGAGAAGAAGAAAAGACCAAAGTCCCAGAAAAAAAACGTTCTCACCTCAGCTAGCAGGCTAGCTAAAAAGCAAAGAGCTTTAACTCCCTGTCTCTCTCCTGAGAAAAGGAGCCGAGAGATGGGAAAAAGCAGGAAGGTGCTTTTCCTTGGCTCTGCAGTAGCAGAACACAGGGGAGTGTATATGTCCTTGAACACAAAACCGCTCTGAGAAATCCGCTCAGCATTTTTTTCCTTTTCTCTCAGACCCAGCTTAAAGACACAGGATTCATGTCTGGGCATAGGGCAGACAATAGGGAATACAGCATCATACAGTCACCCCAGGACACCTAACCAAAAGGGCAGAAAACACTGAGCAGCAGCAGATACCGCAAGGGCCTATCAAGAGAAAGGAGCAGGAGGTGTTAACGGTAGTAATTTGAAACTAAAGTATTATGATTTTTGGAGAAAAATATATGAACTTTCAGTGGTTTTCCACCAGTAACTCAACTTTTTCTATGGAAAGGAAAAAATATTTTCTGCATCCTTCTAAAGTGAATGTTTACTGTTAAAGAGTTATTGCAGCATTTTAAAATGAATAGCCAGGAACTTTTCCCTGTGATTAGCTGAGATTAAGGATGAAAAGAAATTGTCTTGGGACTGCTTCAAATATAAGCTGTCACCACTACAATGATGAGAGCTAAGTTCCCATTTCTGAAGGTTGTATAAGTGTTGTAAATGTATTTTCATTTTGCCTTAGTATAGGAAAAGGGCGTCCTAACTTACCCTTTCGGGACTGAGGCATTCAATCCCCTCTTTTTGTTTAAGTTATTACAGACAGCTAAAAGAAAGAGTAAAGAAATGGCTTGTGATAGCAGAGAATATCTTTAGGGATTCTTTTCAAATCACATTCGTAGGCTGCTAATACAATGCTAATTGCTTAAATTCATACCTGAAGGCTTTATAAATTGCACCATTTGCCTTCAAGGTTATCAAGCAGTAATGATCTGATCCCCAGCACTTTCCAGTCTGAAAAAATAAAAGCAGTTTATTACCTCTGGGAGATTAAATTGTACATTTAAATCAAATGAGAGGAGAGAGTTGCAAGTATCTGAGCTGGGTTACTTAGTCTTCATTGGGCACTTAAGTCATATTTTTTGTTTCCATTCTATTATCAGACTGTAGTGTAAATAAACATGATAACAAATTTCAGATAACGAATTTCAGATTATGTCTAGTCTAATATGTGATTAAAACACTGTTTGTGTTAGTATTCCTGCCATTTCTCATTTCCTAAAATACCAGGAGGAAACAGGAAAAGGCAGGAATACTTGTCTTGTGGGTTTGTTTACAAGTTGTAATTTTAATGTCTGTGGAATCTTACTGCAGTGCTCTATTGTTTGCCAACACTGTTTTCTTATCTAGGCATACTGGTTGAATTATTAGCAATGGGCATGTCAGGGCCCTAAGGATAAGGAAATTGATGGCAGTTAACACCAGCAATGCTACCTGTGAGGAAAATGTACTGAAAAATTTAACAAGGAAGAAAAAAGAGTGCAAACTCAAGAACATAATCTAAAACTAAGGACTGTCTTAAAAGTCTACGGTGAAACTAACAGTAATCAGCAAATGTCTGTGGAAAGGCGTGCTTAAAATTGGATCGGTTATGGAAAACTTTCATATGCATGCCAGGTCATCTTGGGAATATGTTATTTTAAATAGGCATAAAACACATGCTGTATCAAAATGCCTTCTTTTTCATGCACTGTAAGTGTGTTGTAATCATATGGGTGAATTAGCTTAGGTGAAGAAATTGACATCATTTAGTAAAATATTGAAGTATTAACTTATAATGAAATTGTTGGGAAACACTGCCATGAATTTACAGGTCCTGAGATGTATCACGTCTGGAAAATCTCACTTCAGCAAGGACTCCACACAGGGTGAGGTGATAAAAGAAATCACACTTTTTTTTTTCTTTTGTCTTTTTCTTACATGCTTTCTTTGATGCTATGCTGAGATGCTGTAGTCAGGCTGCTGGAGAAGTCCAATATATGTGGACTTTAGCTGAGAGAATGAGGCACAGCTGTGTTAGCAGGTGTCTTTTCTGTGGGAGAGGACACTGGAGTAGTTGGAGAGCTCTGTTTAATGGCACTTCATATTTCCAAAGATCCTGACAAAAAAAAGCTAGGCTTGAGTATGTTTTACAGTAGATCTGAAAAGCGTATTGGCTCTGCTCTTGTTTTCAGAGAATTTAATGATGTTCTCAGGAGAGTTAAAGCTCAGAGCCAAAGCATTGTCCTTCATTTTCATTGTGTCACCTTGCATCACTCAAAATTTAAGATCATGCTTGTTTTCTACATTGAATAGACATGGTCTAAGAATGTTTAAATGCTGGCCCAAAAAAAATCAGGCAATAATACAATAATAGAGTATCCTTGATTCTCAGAAGTCCTGTTATATTTTTATGTGAATATACTTGACATGTCATAAATATTTCTTCAAATGCTGTGCAAAAACCCAGGAATATTTGTGAGTTTTGCAATACCATATAAAAAATATGCTTTGTTCTCTCACCTCAAATCTAAAGCCCTAAATTCCTTTACATTACAAGAGAATGAAGAATCTCCATAAGACTGCATTTTCTTTGCCTTTTTTTGTTCTCTTGGCTTTTGTTAGCATACTCGATTTAACTGCATTAATTCTTACACTGGAGGCATTGTCAAAACGTTAATTAATGGTTAGATTTTATACTATTATTACATGCTTGACATACACTTTTAAACTTAGAAATCCCATGACTTGAATCCAAATCTACAACTGAACAAAGGCAGTTTATGTCTTTTGCTATGTCAGATTTCCAGCCAAGTGGTACTGAGGTCAGCTGGATTCATCTTGACACTAAAGAGCTGATGCATGGCAGTGCCTGAACTTACAAGGAAAATCACAAAATATTGCTCCAAATTAATACAAATGGAGACAAAAAATGCTGTCTTTCTCACTAAAATGAGGTCCAGTATGCTCAGACTTTGAAGCGGATTCATTCAGCATTTATGCAGTAACGCTGAGACCCAGCGTGGGCTTATGTGGTAGTTTGGTGGGCTTTTAGTCTACCAACAAAAAGACAACTCACCTGTTCCCTTTGTAAAGCTGCTTATGAGAAATTTGAAAAATTAGATGGATGTGACCAAATACTTCTCATATCCAAAAGGTATGTTTGACCAGTAACATCTTCCCGTGGGGTATCCAAAGGAATGAGATTGCCACTGAGAGCAGTGGTGCCAGTGTTTTCCCCTGTTGCCATCTCTTCCATTTCTGGAATTCCAGCAGATGATAAGCCAAAGTAGTAAAGTAACATTTACTGATTTCTGTATAGCAGCATCTTTGTACAAACCACTGCACAGAAGCAATTTTTCTGGGACAAAATAATCTTTAGAAGTTCCTAAAAAGAAAGGGTACTTTTAAAAAATAAATAAAAAAATGAGTGAGTAAATAACTGCTTGTGCGGTGAGCTATGAGTACTCACCACAGCTAAGGAAACACCTACTGTTCCTGAACTTTTCCTGTTGCTGAACTTAGTATTCAGGTCAGCTTTGAAGGGAAAAGGATTTCTGGTGAGCAAGAGAAATAAATTTGCACTGACTTTATCCTAAAAATACCAAGTGCTATTCTTATATATAATATTTCTTTGCACTTCTTCCCCTGAACTAGTACAAGAACGTATTGCTCTTTAACAGGGATAGTTGCATACGTAAGTGTTAGAAAGAGTGCTCCACGTAAGTCATCGTGTATGATAACAGTCTTAATGGTTTTAATGATGTTGCCATGTCATGGTTTGACACTGGACACAATGCCAGTGCCCCATGAAAATATATTTTTTACTAATAATGGTTGTGAGATGTGATCAGGAACAGAGCAGAGCAGGCTCAGACTTAGAAATAAGAAAAAAAAACTTTATTAATCTACACTAAAGGAAAGAAACACACAGGAAACAGAACGAAAACTCTCCGAAACATTCCTCCTCCT
>WEIT01017489.1:1681-13772 GCA_013389985.1 Dryoscopus gambensis | reverse complement strand
CCAGCACAGTCTCTATCTCTGGGGAGGAGGCGGGGCTAGAGAACCATCTCCTCGTCTCTCCACCCTTCCATCCTGCAGAAGCTGGCTCAGTCCCATTTCCTTCCACCCCCTCTCTCTCTCTGGGCTCCGGCCTACCTCTTATCCTCAGGCCGCATGGCTGCCCCTCCCCCACCCAGGCCCAGGCCCCAGGCTTTGGGCTTCCGGCTGGGCAGGGGAGGGCATCTGCTCCCTTCTACGACCGGAACACAAAAGGAAGTTCTTCTGGGATTCTCTCCCTTATCTCCCTGTGTTCTCAGAGGTGACAAATCTCTTCAGTGGTCATGCCAGGTGTCAATATTCAGTCTGACCACTGATTGGTTTGACTATAACTTCCTTAAAAAACTCACTTCTTTTCAAACCAGGACATGCCATCATTCTGTTCATGATAGAATTTCTTTCCCAGTGTAGAAGAAAGTGGATAAGACTTCACATGTCTTTCAGCAAACTAGCTGAAATATAAACATGTGGCAATATTGTTCTGAAGTAGAGCTTTGAGCTACTTTACCTTTTTCCCACTGCAAATATCTATTAGTTTTGATCCTATAAAAGGCTTTCCTTTCTGTGCTCCTTTTCCAAGTAATGCCTTTTGTGGTCCCCTTTAGATTGTATTCAGGCTTACACATTTCTTCTCTCACACAACACATTTGCATACTCTGAAGTGTATGCCGACTTACACAGGGTAAAATTCAGTGTGCTCAGAAGAGATTATATCCTAGCTATCTCAGCTGACACATTTTGAGAGCTACATAACAGCGCATACCAGGAAACATTTCTATTCACCTTTAGAGGTGGAGTGTCAAGGCTCAGGAGAGAGGCCATTAAAAATCCTGGGCCTGGCCCAGTATCTTCTCTTTCTTGATGTCGCATTAAGGGAAATTCTGATGACTTTTTCTTATGAGCCAGCAGTAACGGCAATTACCTAATTGTGTAGCTATGGAAATCACGTGCAGAGACCATAGTATTCAATGCCTTAAAAACATACTCACTCCCAGTGTCAATAAAACTGAATAACTATATATTTACTTCTTCATATCATGAGTGCCATTCCTAGCTATGGCATTGACTTCCTCCTAGTTTTCCTCCTTCTGCAGAGTTGGTGTCAGGCACAACACAGCTGTTTTACTTTGACTTAAGTTCAGAAGTCCAAGAAGTTAAAAAAAAGAAGTTCAAACAAAAGAAAGATAAAACACTTGTAAGTACCAATTCTGTGCTTGAAGTCAGGGTATTAAGGGAGACTGGACAACTCATGTCTGAAGAAACTTGGGGGAGCTTTATTTTTGGCAGGTACGACTCACTAACTGTGTTTACAGAATGTGCCTTCTAAATCCCAGGATGTATGAGTCACTCCTGTCTGGCTCATGGCAAAAGGCTGGGGAGGAATGATCTCTAAAACACAAAAAGCAAAGTGAGAGAAAATAGCATATGGTTAGTGCATTGACTAGAGCAGAAGCATGGAGAGTATTACTCTAGTTGCACACAGAATTCTTAAACTGGCCTAAGGTACTTCTGCTCTGTTATTTTTCCTTTCTTCAGCAGAAGACAGGGACAGGGAAGAAAAAAGGCTTCTCAGAAGCTTCTTGTGTTCACTGATGATTTACCTCATTTGCTGAAGTACCATTTCACCTTGGCAGTGTGTGGCAGTAGTGCTGCAGTCTCTTGAAAGCAGACCAGAAGTATTAAAACCTATTTATTTTCCCCACACTTTAAAGCAGGTTAGTTCAGCTTTTTGGAATTCTCTTTTGATAATTTTGTTGCTTGTTTCTTTTCCTATCAACTATTTCAAGCAGATATGCAAACTCTAAAATGATGTTTTTAATGATTTGTGTCTTATACCTGTAGTTTTTCTGAAGACCTGTGATTCCTACATGGAAAATCAGCAGGTGAGATCCTATTGAGCATCTTAAGGTGGTTAATATTAAAGTGCATGTTTTGTGTTAGATGTAATGCAGTAGAAACTGCAAAAGACATATTTGACTTATGAACAGGAGAATCATATATTGCTTCCTTCTGCATTGTGAAAATAACCTTTAATTTGTTTTTAAGCTTTGACACAGTCATGTATGAATTTTTATCTTTGAATCATTTGCTGTGATATAGTTAGTGCTTGTGTGTGATTCTTGAGATTACCAAAGCTCTTCTGATACATAGCCTTCTTTTTCGTAGACAAAAAATGCAAGTTAAACACTCAGATAGAAATGCACCTCTGATGTGAAAGTTTCAGTTTTAACTTGAAAGTTTCCTTTTCCTTTTTTTCCCACCTTTTTTTTTCTGTCTTTGATTCAGTACTTCTATATTATCTACTTTTTGAGAGTTTTGCTTTCATTGAGCCTGAGATTTATTTTAGTGTATTTTTGTCATGAACTATTGGGTAATTTCCCAGCTTTCCTCGTTAAAAAAAGAGATGGAAATTGTTCAGTCTTTTGAAGGAGTCCTTTGGAGGGGTCAACACACAGAACTCATCTTACACCCCTGCTACAAACTCTTTTATGATGAGGAAAGTTCTTTTAAGACATAGTCTTGACGCTGGCCTGTACTGAATGGATATCAGGAGAATCATTTTGCTAAATCCCATTATTATGTTTTTCTGATCTGAAGAGCAAACATTCACATTATCTACAGTGTGGGCTAAAGGAGGTTCATGTATGAAGAGAATAAAGTGATGAAGGGCAGAGAGGCAAAGCAGAAGCAAGCTGCAGAAGTGGCTGCCAGAGGGACCTTAGAGGCACACAGCTACTGCAGCCTGTGTCTCAGGAGCAACCCCTGTGGAAATTGAATTCATAGTTGCCATGGAGGGATAAAGACATATTGTGAAGACCATTTGAGGAAAGCTGCTGAACAGCAACTGCCAATCTGTTAGGATGAAAAAAAGAGAGGAAGAGAGGTGGGCTGGAAGATGTGCCTCTCCCTGAAGTTTAATGGAGTGAAGATGTCCATGAGAAAGGTTTCTGAGACTGAGGCCTTTCCCAGGCATTTGGGTGTTAGCAGTGGAATTTACAGTCACTGACTGTATTGGTAAAAGGGATCCGAATTTCAGAGTATCCCGCTCACCGCTGCACTCCAGGACTCCTACCCTCTGACATCAATGGTGGAGGCAGCAGGCAGTGCTGCAGAGGACATCCAAAGAGAACCTTGGCTAAATTGTTGGACAGTTCATTATTTCTTTCTGAACAGCGTGAGTTTCTTTCTCCATATGGGCCAGGGTAGTATATAGTCCATCCTCCTATAGTGCCAGTTTCCTTCCTTAGAAATATTTGCTGAGCCTGTTCCTTTATCCCACTTTTTCTCTAAAAAGTCAAGACATTTTCTGAAGAAATATCCAAGCCTGTATTTCCTTAAATCATTTCAGTGCAGAAGATATGACTGATATTATATAGAAAACTGAAAAAATTTGTCTGTTTATTTTCCTTGGACCTTCTAAGCTAAAGTGAGTCCCAATTACTAGAATCATTATGGACAATTTTGTATTTAAACAAAACAACCCAACCAACCAACTAAAAAAACCACCCCAAAAAACCAGAACAAAGGCAAAACTAAAACAATAAAACCCCAAACAAACCCCAAACAAACCCCAAACAAAATCAAACAAAGCAAGACAAAACAAACAAAAAACTCCCACCAAAACCAAAACAACAAAAAACCACACCAAAAAAAAAAAAAAGGAAACATACCATCTGGTATCTAATATCTATTTAAAGAAAGCTTTCACAGAGCTGCAAAGAGCACTACAGGCCTTGTCTCTCCTCCTGACTGCTGACTGGGTGCTGCTTTCTGATTCTGATCATGTTGCACATCATTAGTGTAAGGCACAGAGAAATGTTACAGTTTGCTGTTTTTAGGAGAACTAACCAAAAGGGTCAGTCCAGTTTACAGTTTAAACTAAATAAAATAAAACACTGGATTATCTGGGGTTTGTGGCAAAATCTGGGAATGTGAGAAGTGATTGTTGCGTGTGAAAATAATTCTCCTGGCTTTCAAAATCTTGAAACGAATACAGTTAAGCTGAGTTTGTTGATTCACCTTGTGAACTGTAAGGAATCACCTGTGGCTTTCACTAGAAAGCTGACAGACTCTAGAAATGCCTGTGCTCTGATGAAACGATGTTCTGTCTTTCATTAAGTTTAATACCTAGTGATGTTGCACTAACTTTTTTCCTCAGGCCTGACAGTCCAGTTATGTTATCAATCATAACAAAACTCCCTGGGGTGCCTGAGTAGGGACTTGCAAGACAGCGTGCCTGAGATCTAACTGCCATGTTAGCATTTGTATTTTTTTTTTTTTTTAACCTCTAAGATTTTTTCTGTGGCATATTGAATTTGTTTTACAACTACACAAAAAAGTGAAATAGGTCTGTTATGTAAAACTTGTTGCTTCTCTGGTAATGTGCCAAAGAAACCCAACCAAGAAACCTAAAAGCTTGTTGATAATCTGGTTCTGGGGTAAATCTTGTGACATTTGAAGATCAGTATAATTAAATTTCACACAAAGAGAAACAAATTAATATACATTTTTATTTATATATATGTATATATATACCTGGTTTAAATGCTATATTTAGTTAGAAGGCTTAGGCAAGGAACAAAGCCTTATGATGTCCCAAGAGGAAAGTATTTGGTAACAACTGTTTTCATGTGAAAAGAGGAAATTTCCTTGACCCTTTATTACAAAAAGTGTCCTGAATTTTACAGTAGCTGAATGTCAGAAGTTCTAACTGACTTGAATAACACTTTATATGCATTCAGGAAATATTGATATGGGTCGATAACTCCTCAAACCCATGTGTTAGTAACCTGATTTTAGGAAGAAAATTTTGGAAATGATGTTTTAAAAGTGTCTGTACATGAAGTAGCTTATCTGTAAGTTTGGAACAATGCTGAATAAGCAAAGTATTATGGAGATTATTCAACCAATGTTAAATGAGTGTAAGACAAATGATAGGCTAAAAAGTATAGAAATTGAAAGAATCTAGTTACCCAATAATTTAAATATTTCTTCTGAATAACATTTCATTCCTGAGTATACTTATTTTGCAAAGAGGAGGTAATTGTCCTAATAAAAGTCTGAAAAATTCTCATCTTTTGTGCAGTTCAATATATTTTATATAGTGTAACGCTCCAATAATTTTATTGCAAATGAGCATCTGTTACTATTTATTGGGCAAAGAACATACATTGTAGGCATTTCTGGCCCAGTGATTCTGGTACTTGCCAGTTCAAATCCCAAGACAAATAATTTCAGTGTCAGTTATGCAGGACAGATTCTGACACTACAGTTGGTAAGTGGAACATAAAATGAACACAAAAAACCCCAACCAACCATCAAAACAAAACATAACCATAGCTGACTGCAGAGTGTGAACATAAGATAGCAAAGAAGTTAATTGCTGTCACTGTTCCCTGAGCCCTTCTCTGTGGCACTGGATGTAAGGTCTGCAAGATTTCCAGGTGCCACTCAAACATGTGCCAATCACTGCTTTGACAGACCTCTGAACTGTTACGATGGTATCAGTCTTAGAGGATGTTTTCTTGTTCCTTTCCAATCTTAGCTGGAATTGGCAATCAGACGTTGAAATAGATTCAACTCAATTACTTTTGCCAGTTCCTTGGTACAGCTGATACTCCATGGGCATGTTTTAATCTAGGTAAACTGCTCATGTTTTTCTCTTTTAAAGAGGCATTTCAGTACACAGTGACCCTTTCTTTGTATTTTATTCTAGTTCAGTATTCTGAAATCTTTGTTTTATATCTAAGTATTTATTTGAAAAAGTACTTGAATCAGGAGTTAAAGCCTTACTCTACTTCCACTGCCACTTCCTCACAATACGTTGTCCAAATGATGATGGCAGGCACAGGACCTCATTGTTTGGCTCCTGAGGCATGTCTGTGTGCATGAACTGAACTTCACAGGAATAAAAGGGAATCAAGCACTCACCATCCCTCGGGGAGCACTCCAGCCATGAGGCTATCACAGAGAAAGAAATGTTACACCTGCGTTCCCCACCCCCTCCTTCACATAACCTTTCAAAAGTAGTAACTGGAACAGCAATTCAATGTGATACATTGAATTTAAGTGGACACTTTTTTGCTAGACTGAACTCCCAGAAATGATTTGGCAGTGGTATGTCTTGTTTCTGGATCCTGCTGTGGTATTGGGATTTAGGATGCCCAGTCTAGTTTGGACAATTTAGGTACAATTTAAGCTGATAGATCTGAAGAGCAACAAAGCACTGATGGATTCTGCTTACTAGCAGTTGAAAGCAGTTATTTTTCAAAGTAACTGATTTGTATTTGAGTGTCTAAATTCCATCCCACTCCAAATGACTCATTACTGAATAAGCAGCAGGAAATTTTGCAGGTATTTCACCCAGCTGTGGGACCTCGAAGAAGCCCATAGCATCTTTTGGCACCATTCTGTGTCCCACATCTATGTAAGTGACGTAGCTTCTCTAACAAAACTACACACTACTGTCTGTCTCCCATTATATTTCTACAGCAACCCGCATCAGAGCTTTGTCTATAAGAAAAAAATCTAAAAGCACCATCTTCACAATCTTTTTAATTATTATCTTGGCTCAAAAAGGCAATCCCTACTACAGGCATTTCAAAATGGTCTTAGAGAGCATGACACAGATTCTTTATAGTCTCTGCCATGTGCTGTCTTTGGGTTCTGGTGGAATGATGGGTATTGTGTGATACCCTAGAAATAAATACTATTTTTCCACCTTTTTAATAGTTTCCACTAGGAAATAAACCAAAAATTTATTTTTTAAGCTGTAAATAAGACAGAAGAAGAAAGAAGAAAAAGAAGAGGAAAGAAGAAGAAGAGGAAAGAAGAAGAGGAAGGTGTAGAGGGTCCCAGAGTCGGACACACGAGTCTTCATAGAAGTAAGGTGAGTGAGTCCATTTATTTACTTTATCTCACATCCTTTTATCTAGTTACAAAGTATTCACGCACCAAGCAAATTCCCGTGATTGGTTACACACACTGTTTCACGCACCCAGTGTCCCTGTCTCATAGGCTGCCTCTGGGGCAGCACGCGTCCTTCCTGCACCCGTGCTCGTGGCTTGCATGGTTAGCTCAGTTCCTGTCTTGGGCCCCACTATTTACATTCTTTCTCTCCTTCAAGGCCAGGATGTTTTCGCCAGGGCCCGTCAAGGCCTAAGTATGCAGGATTTTCCCAGCACTGTAGGAGCTCGCCGTGCCCCTGTCGTCCCAAGAATTTCCCCACAGGAAGGAGAAGAAGAAGAAGAGGAAAGAAGAAGAGGAAGGAGAAGAAGAAGAAGAAGAGGAAAGAAGAAGAAAAGGGAGGAGAAGAAGAAGAAGATGAAAGAAGAAAGAAGAAGAAAGAAGAAGAAGAAGAGGAAGAAGAAGAAGGAGGAGGAGGAGGAGGAGGAGGAAAAGGAGGAGGAAGAGGAGGAAGAGGAGGAGGAAGAGGAGAAGCAATAGCAGCCACTTGGTACTTAGAAGTCTGAGGAACACTAGAATAAGAATCCACCTGTAGGGAACTAGGCTGAAAATATGAATTTTTGGTTTGATAAGCCTGAGAAAGCTATGAATATTTTCTCAAAAATTAACAAAAGTCCATTTTACCCCAGTTGGTGCTTAAACATATTGCTCTGGCCTGTATAGGTCACAGAAAGCCATAAAGAAGAAATCCCACTCAGTCCAGTTTGCCTCATCACTCCAGAATAAACTCTTTCTGTGAAATACTAAACTAAAATTCAGACAGATTAATGACCTTAAATTAATCTTTAAAAGATTGTGTAATGAAACTTTTATGGGGTTCATAGTTGCAAACATGAAAAATAAATAAATAGTATTCATGCAAAAGGTCAAGGGATTTTTGCCTGCACAGAAGCCCAAGAGAGATTGCAGAATATTGTCAAAACACTAAGAAAAGTTCATGAATTTTAGAAAAATAAAATTATTTTACAGGGTCATATCCAGGAAGCAATGAATCAAGAATAAAGAAAATACACTAACTGGGGTATGACATGGACAGACTCATACAGGAACAGTGAAGTCATAACGTATCTCATTTATCTTTCCTGAAATGGCAATTGACAGGCTTCATCATTAGAACTCTTTCACACAGTCCTACTCCTGAGACATTAAGTAAGTCACTCTTATTTTAGTAAAAAATGTAACCTTTCTGCTCTTTTTCCAAGCCAGTTTTTCCTCCGATTCTGCATAATCACTGAAGTCATCAAAAGCACAAAAATTTGGCTAAGGTAGACTCATGGTTCTGTGCTCACTTCAGAAGGTTTGCCCTCAATACTAATGTTGATGTGGAAGAGGCAAGATGGGTTTCATGGTCAGCTTGAGTTGGGTGGTGTAACACTTCCTGACTCCACTGCGAAAGCACAAAATTACTAATATCTCTTCATGGCTCTTGACATTTTGCTTCTTGGTACTTTTTAGGCATTGTTTTGGTCACCAGAATGATATGCAGGACAGCATGATGGTTCCTAAATATTCTTGAAGTCCCAGTTCCAGTACAATAACTTGATAACCAATTCAACCATTTCAGTTTATTCAGACTTGCAAAAAACGCAATTTGGTAAGTGAAAAGTGTTAATGTATGCAACATCTAATCCTCACATGAAATGACTGGTAAAGGAAAATGCTATGAATCAGCCTGGAATGATTTGGGCATCCAAACCTGTTACAATATCATGAGATTATATGCAGTCTAAATACCAACGGACCAGAATTTTAAAGTGCAAAAGTCAGATGACTTTTTGTTGCAGTGTTCAATTGTTTTGCCAGGGAACAACTTTCTTCAGCAGTATAATTTATCTGTGTGTTATACAAAATCAATGTGGGCAGCAGTAAATAACTCCTGATTCCAATTACCGTAATGAAGCTACTGGAAAACTCAGTGGAAGCTCTCAAACAGCTTTCAGCAGTACTTGCATGGAAAACTTGTAGAGCATCAGCACATGGGATGAGCAATATTCCGACTTAAAAAGCTTTGCCTTCAGACAGCCATTGCCAGTCTATTTTCAAAGGAAAAAAATCAGTGTTAAGATCTGGTTACTACAACTGCTGGAGAGATGCCTCTGCCCAAATTAAGGGCAAATTAGGCCATATACTGAACTCAATAGTATGGATTTTATTTAATATTAAATGTGAGGGGGGGAGAGAGAGAAAGAAAGAAATAGAAAAAGGGAAGCGGAGAAGGAAAGAGAGTGAGAGAGAGACATAAGAGAAACATATCACTCTTGTATGCAGCAAGAATACACGTTTAGTTTAGATATTAGGAAAAAATTCTTTACCGTGAGAGTGGTGATGTACAGGAACAGGTTGCTCAGAGAAGTTGCAGATGCTGCATCCCCAGAAGTCTTTAAGGCCAGGCTGGATGGAGCTCTGAGCAACATGGTCTAGTGCAAGGTGTCCTGGTCCACAGCAGGGGAGTTGGAACTAGATGATCCCTAAGCTTCATTCCAACCCAGGCCATTCTGTAATTCTATGACTCTATGATTCTATGGACCATTTTGATGTACAAACATAATGTACTCGGGTTTTTTTGTTGCCTTTTTTTTTTTTTAATTATGTGACTGTTTCAAAGACTCTTCTGCTAAAGAACAATTTTATTCTAGAGATTAATAACCTTCTTGTTCTCCTTTTCTGTCCTGTGGGAATTGCACATGACCTCAAAAAATAACCCAAACCACAAAAACTTTTTTTTAAAGTGATTAGGGAAGAGAATTGTACATAAGGGGAACCACTTTCAAATGTAATGTCAGGAAAATGGCTGCTGTTTCATCCTGGCACTAGCATGTATTGGCAATTCGTATGGTGGCTAAATTAAATAATCTACTGAGAAAAGTATGCAAACTTGCTCTTTTTTGTAATGTTACCTGAAAGCTGGCCTGTGCCAGAGCCCTGCCTTGACATTTACGCTAGTTCTGTACAATTATTCCCACTGGTACTATCACTAATACTTGTATTTTATGTTGCCATACATTGGTCTATATTGTACTGTGATGCATTGACACAGATTCTTAAAAAAGAAAGGGCTATTAAATAGCCCTTCTAAAAATGCTTTTTAAAATGAATTCATCCTTTCAAATGGGCGTCTGGATGCTATTATAATCAATATAGAAAAACCATGTGTTGCACTTTAAAAATAATTTTTTTTTGTCTATATATCTAGAAAAGAGAACAATAAAATGAACACTCCATGATTATTCTACTCACAACTTTTCTGGTTTGGCAAGAACAATTAAAAGGACACAAATCAGATATCTCAGCATGTGGAAGCAGCTTCTCCTTTAATGGATGTGTAAATGTATGTAAATATATCCTTTTATCCCCAAGAACATCTGCTGTACAAGAGGATTTCTGTTCACCAGTTAGACATGCTACAGTAATTCAGTATAAGGTTGCTCATATTGCTTTGATGAAAATATTGTGTGTCCTTCCCTGCATTCATGATAAACTCTTACACACATATCTGAGATGCTGTGCCCATGCTTATAATAAATGTTCTTCCATGCCTGCCAATGGTGTGTGCAAAAGCACTCTTAAAAGTTTCTCCGTCGGAGGATATCCACAACCATTTCTTCCAAGATAAAAGACAAATAGGGACATTGATGATTTTATTGAAATGATTTTAAATGCATGATTGGTTTTTAAGGAGTCAAAGAGTTTTGACAAAAAAAGCTGAGAAAAATAAACCTCCTTCCCCTAATGAAACTGATGTTTAACAAAATCAGCCAACACACTTCTTTTTTTCAAAGGTTCAGTGTTCTTCTTTTCTTTTTTAATTTCTGTTACTCTCTTCACCTTGCAGACATGACAGAAAAAGAATAAAAATGAAAGAAGACTGAGGGAACAAAAAGGAAACAAAAGAAAAAATTAAAAACTATTCTGAAAGTTTCATATTTTAAAAATATGAGTCTTAACTAATTTCAATGGAAATACCATTTTCAGTCTTATCTGATTTACCATCATGGACAATAATTATGAAATAAATATTACCTCTAGATTGTACTATAGAAAGCCTGATCTCAATTTGCAAGCAGATTGAAGCCACTCATATTTAAATGGATTGATATTTGAAGCCATTTGGACCAGTTGACCTTTGAGTTATATACTAGAAGGAAAAAAATTTAGTATTTTAAATTCTACTTTAGGTAATGAATAATTCATGGTGATGTTTGAGTGCCTTGAATAAATAAATAAAAAATATTAATTTCAAGGGCCTGAGATTGAATAATAAAGTAAATAATGTTTGAGATAATTTCATCAGATATATTTTAATGAACACTGCTGACAGAATTATCTTCCTTACATGGAAGGAAAGAGGAAAACCTGTGTGTCATTTAAATGTGACTTGGACCATTAGAATAATAATGAATTTCATCATATAAAATTNTGCACTTACTCTAAGAGGAGTAACCTACTACAATGTTGTCCCTATAAAACAGTCAGAAGGCTTTGTGAAAAGTGGGCTCTGTCTCTTTTTTTTGTGTTTTTAAATGGAATAATGTAATTACTGATGTTAAAACCAGCAATGATAAACCAAAGTGAAAGGGGATAAGACACAGAAGTAAGAGCTGATTTTAATGTAGCGTGAACCCTTTTCAGTGTTCCTTGTCAAAGCAAAGAGTAGAAGACAGTTAAGTGGTTCCCCTCCCCTCATGGAATGATGCCATATTTAAGGAGGAAGGTAACGACTGGAATGTTTTGGGCTTTTTTTCTGGTGCTCTTTAAGGAACTGTGAAGCTACAGTAAAAAAAAACAACAAACATTCTGCTTCCTCTTTGCTTCTTGTGTTAGAGCAAAAGCCACAAAATGCTGACACAAGATCCACTGTCCCCAGATTTTCAGTTCAGCTGATGAGAATAAATGACAGTAGTTTATAGGAGTTGAGATTCTTTCATCCCCCTTATCCACATGATCTTGTGCCTTGTGTCTTGTTCATCTATGCTGTCCTTCACTCATAAAATAACAATGTTTATTTTTTACAATAGTTTGATTTCTTAGATTATAACGTGATGTCTTATTAATTCTTTACATCTCCTCTCTTGGAGGGGGAATGTTATGT
>WEIT01017487.1:1151-17027 GCA_013389985.1 Dryoscopus gambensis | reverse complement strand
GAAACTTTTTCTGCTGAAGCCTCAATTTGGAAGTGTTCCTCAGACCATTCCCCTCAAAACAAGCTCTAGAGTTTAGAAAGTCCCTGAACTCCACTGTAATGAACACTACTGCAAAGAATTAATTTAGATTTTCTGCTGCAGCCTTATCTGCCTTGAGCATTCCTTTTCCACCTGATCATCTATCAGCCCTTCCGAGTTCGTGAGGCTACCAGCTTCAGATGTGTTTGAAAAGGTTGTGCTACTGCTTTTTTTAATCCTTAGCAAGTTGTCACTTGAGGGTGGAGGTTTTTTTGGTATGAGTGTTCTTGGAGGTTTGAGGAGAGGGTGGCAGCCTCGTTATTTTTCTGTTTAAATAGCAGCTTATGCTCTTTTCTTACAATTTTCTTACAGTTTTTCTTAACTGTACAGAGCATTCATTCGTGAATGTGTTGCTGTACTTTAATAAATCCCTTTGTCCTGCAGTTCAATCACATATCCTGGGTAAATGGAGCTTTACTGTAAATGTTTTCCTCTTTTGTTTCCTACCTGAGTTTTAGAGCTTTTCCTACAGTTTGACTGCATTCTCGAAGGGTGTGATGTCCCAAGATATGGGTACCCTTTGATTTTCTGTTAGTCTTTAATTAAGAACTTTTATTCCAGCTTCCAAGGTAGTATCTTCTGTTTTGGTGTAAGGTGATCCTCCCTTCTTGCACAAGTTACTTCTGATTATTATTTTTTTACCTTTTGTAATTGATTAAACTCAGGGTTAGGTACATGCCAGAATCCTTTAATGGACATTCAGAGGATGTCTATAGCTCAGTGATGTTAATTTTTATGGATTGTAAGATACCAAGGTTATTCCATACAGTGTAAGGCTGGAATTCTGGTACTAAACCCCAGTAAATTGTATGCATATCAAATTAGCCCAAAGAAAATGGGTGAGTTAATACAGGATGTATTTGGTGAAAGTTGTAAGAAAATAATACACATAAAGCCAGTCAGATTTGAAACAGGGTTTGGAAATAAAATCATATATGCAGAATAAAAAACTGCAGCAATGAAAGTGGTGACTCTGAGAAGAGCTGGGGTCAAAGCAGAAGAGAAAACCAGTAGGAGCTCCCAAGACTAATGCTGTGGTAAAACAGGAGTGCTAATGGAGCTCTCCAGTGTATAATTCAGGAAAGTGTGAGTAGGAGGATTCAGGCTATTTTCATCTCATACAATATACTGACAAACAGGAGTAGTGCAAGTAGTTCTTGGGTATGCATTATTAAAAGGTGCTGAACAACTCTTTATACATGCAAAAAACTTACCACATGAAATATTTGTGTTGTGAAGATCAGGCCTTATGGTAGAGATTTCAGGCTTAATTTGTTTCACCTACCTGAACAAGATTGATGAGATAATTTTGTCAACATTCGTGACTATGTTCTAAAACCAGGAAAATGCAGATACTTAATGCCAGGTCTGTTAAATCTATCAGAAAAAGTCATTGCAAAATCTTTCAGCTTGATGGTGAAGTGATTAATGGAAATCAGAAATTGGACTTGTATTTAAATGTCTTCCAATGCCAGTAGGTAGCCACCAGCACAAACTGCTCATGGATATCTTCAAATCAAGACCCAATGTCTCTCTGGAAGATATGCTTTAGCTAAGCACAGATTGCTTGACTGAAATTGTACAGCAACAATCCTGTGGAACTGAGCAGAACTGAATTTCTCTGATACACAAAAGTTCATATGAGAGAAACTAATTTTGGTTTCCTAATATAAAATTATGAAAGTACTGTCAGTTTCCTAGAAAGTTTTAGTTACAAATCAATGATATTTAAAACCCAGAAACAATGTGGTAGTCTAAGAAGCTATCTTGCCAAAGTGCTATTTCCATTCAATTTGTGTATATATTGATTTTGTTACTATTTTGAATCCAGACAAAAAGGGATTAGATAATGCAGTTTGTTGGCAGTGATTAAATCAGTTCATGATTTGCTTTGTCTCAGTATGAATGGTGACTGGCATTTCTGCTAAAAGTTCAAAGTTCTCATTGATTTGAAGGCTGCTAGGATTGATCACCTCATAGGACAATTTATAAGGCATTTTGTTCTTTTTAACACAGACGGGAATTCTACAAATTGCAAAGTTTGGTTCTCCTTGAAGATTTACAGCACACCTGCAGCAGCAGAAAGGACGATAGATGTGGACTGCAGAGCTCTGGTAAGGTTGCTCTAAATGTCTAATTTTGTTCTTGTATTAGAAGAAAAATGTAATTTTTATTGTTGTTCTGGCTGCTATCACAGAAGATTAATCAATTTTATTAAGTGACCGCACAATAATTTTTTGAGTAACAAAATTTAACGCTTACTAAGATCTCATTTAAGCTCGGTGATATGAACTAAAATGAACACTTGAATAAAAGTATCTTCTTTATCCTGTTTGAAAAATTGCACTCTTATTCTGCTGACATCTGCCTCTAATTTTGGATCTCAAATAAGCCTGAATTCTACAAAAACTTCAGTTTCTCTGTTGTCCACAACAGAATAAGGCTCTTTTGGTACTTTGCTTCTTTATGTATGCCAAATTATTATTGTCATTTAAATTTCATTAATCATTGGGATGTATTTAATCATGTTTGTATTACTAGATGAATTCATACTGTCACTCTCAAAAAAAATTAAATTACATTAGTCATATTAGAAAAACAATTGCATCATATTAAATAAGTATGCTTTAAGTCACTTAACTATGTAAAGATAAAGTAATTGTTAAGTATGTTTGCTTAATAAATAGTGTTATTGTTTTCCATAGATTTGTATTGCATTTGTCTTTGAATTATCATTTATAAGGTGTTTGTTTTCAGAGCTAATATTTTTCCTAACTTCTGTAAATGGATTTTCACTTTATCATCTAGTCAGCCTGCTTTCTGCAAGCATTGTGAGCAGCTAACAAATGCTGCTTTTAATAACATATAGTGGTAACGGGTTCTATGAGTAGAAATGACTGGTATGGTATTTTTCTGTAGGAATATTTTTGCAAATAAAAATATGTGATGAAAGTGCTAGGGGAATACCTCTTCCAGTCACAGATTCTGGGAAGGGAGAGAGTCTCTTCAGTTGATTTTACATGTGTTCATATGGGGGGAAGAAAGTCCAAACCAGTAAGCAATTTCTGAAAATATTTAAATATCATTGTTCATGTATGACTTCAGGTTTGCTCTTCTTTCCTTGAAGTTCAGTATCCTGAATGTGAACTTCTGTAGGGATGACAAACAGATAATGTTTTCAAAGTCTTGGTGTTGGATGAGTATGCTGGGAGGTGTCTGGTGCTAGTAAGAAACATAAAAGCTAGACTAAAAGAGCTTGTGATTTAAGACCTTGAAAAGAGTAGAGTAGGTTTTTGTCCCACAGGATCATGCTTTGCCTTGTGTCATTTTCTGATCTGAAAATACTCTGACGTGGTAAAAGGGAAAGCTAGATTTGAAGTACACTGTTGACTTCTATTGTATGAGAAATTCTCAAGGTGTGTTTGAACTCTTCCTATAAATTTTAATCAAATTCAATGTGAAAACTTAAAAAAAAAACCACATTAAAGTACAAAATACTTCTGCAGTGTTCAGGGCATTGAAATTCTTGACCTGAAAATTTAGATAATTCCTTTCTAGTAAGATGAAGGAGGTAAAGAAGTAGCTATACCTCTTCTTCAGATCTCTATGGAAAATGTAATAAAAAATTTTTTTACTGATGACTTTTGAAGATGACATGAATATTTCTGACTAGCAAATAACATGTGGTTGCTATTATGGAACTGTAATTTCTGAATTTACAGGTTACATGGCAGGCACTTAATTCTGGAGTGTGAGAGCTTTCTGTCTCTAATGTAAGTGAATGGGATTATCCTAGCTAATGTCTCAGTAGAACTGTCAGTGTGACACCAGGAAAGAGATCCACCAGTGCAGTCCTTGACTGCTGAGGAATGGCCAGACACCAACAGAAAGCAAATAATGCTGGTGGTACTGTTAATAGAATGTGCACACGTCTGGTTCTTGAAGGTTAAAATTTGTTTTGAAATATTAGAAGAAAATCAAAGAAATCTCCTAGAAGCACAGGGGACTGGAAGAGCAGGCCTTGTCACATGAATGTTAAATAGCTCTATCAACTTAGTTTGCCAAAGAAAAACTGGAGAAGAAATGTAATCATTCGCTAAAGAATATTTAGTGATGATGTCTCAGTTTTGCTGACCAACATGCCTCAAGAGCTAGCAGCCAAAAATTTACATCTGAGAATTATTTAATCTTGCATGGAATGTCCCAGTAATGAGAACAATAAAACATTAGAAGATCTTACAGTGAAAACAGTAGACGGAGTCTTGTGAAGGTGAGAACGTGAAATTGCTTCAAAAGCTGATAAATATTTAAAAAGCATAGACACCTGGTACATCTGCTACATCAGTGAGTCAGATTTAATGAATACATTGATCTCTTTTTGACCTTAGAGTCTTCTTCCTTCCCGGCCCTTGGAATGAAGAGGATTAGCAACATTTAATTTCAAATACTAATAACACTGCTTTTGTATGGTAGTTACAGCTGAATCTCATCATCAAATGCAATACAAATTTATCCTCAGCATGTCAAAAGTACTCTTCTGTCTTACACAAGTGATCAGACTTCTGAAACATCAGAAATTGGCTACAGCAGAGGTAGAGTTGGCAGGACACAGATTTTAAATGAGCCAGGTGTAGCATCTTGCTGTTCTTGATAGTGAGGACAGGTGGCCAAGGTGACCACCGGCCTGCAGGCAGCAAGGGAGTGCCCAGGGAGCTGAGGGCTAGAGGGCACCCCAGGAACTGTGGACAGTGTGGGATCATCTTGGCATACTGTAGCTACTGTAGCTGATGAGTATATTTGCTTGCAGATTCCAGTTTTGTATCTGAGGTTTGGAAATGCTTTAGGTTGACTCAGCCTTTTGTACTTCATACATGAGCGTCTGTCTGAAACACAAGGCCTGTGGCAGGGTGACAGCTCACGCCACATGGAAAGGGGAGTTGAGAGCTGTGTGTGTCAGGATTCAGGCTGAGTTTGTGACTCTGTGCATGTTCTGATGCTTATGGGTTGGCCATCAGTTGATGCTACTCCTCTGTTGAAGAGTGCAGAGAATTCTGAAGAAACAAGAAGTTCTACCTGGCATCACCCCACAATTGTCTGTGGCTCACATCTTGGTGTCAGCAGAGAGTTGCTCTCTTGTTTACAGTGCATAAAATCAGCTAAGAAGAAATACCACAGTTAGGTCTGTACTGCCCTTACCCCAAACTCATGCATCGTGTCGCCATCCTCATTTAATTTGCTCAGAATTTCCTGTGCTAAGTATTATTGCACGTGCTTTCATCTGTCTTTTGCATAATGCTTAATTCTGATTAGATTAATGATCTTGAATGGGAACAACACAGGATTTTCCAGTTACATTTACCTTTGGTTTGCTTTGTTGCTTCTACGTCTCAACATAAGGTGCAAAATTTCAATATCAAAGCGTATGTGCAGATATGTATCTGAAAGACTTAGAGATAATTTGGTTTCAGTCAAATTTTTAATAAAATATTTTAAATTTGCATTTTTACATTGTTGAGACCCATCTCATGACATATAATTTTGGGATGTGTTCTTTCTCTCAACCAAAAATTCAAAGTGGAGATTGATTAGTTAAATGGATTAAACCCATTTTTATGCTGCCCAAAGAGTTTAAGAGTTTTTTTAAAACTCTTTTGACCTGTTATAAAAATCTGAAATCATTTAAGCTCATACTGTGCTATTAACCAGATTATGATTGTGTTTATGGAAATAAAAATATTGAATAAGTCAATATTGAAAGCCATAAGCCCTATTGAAAAAGTAATTAATTTTAAGCTCTAGTCTAATTTCAATTATTTTAATCACTGTATAGCAGTAAAAGAAATATCCTTGTTTGAATGGGAGAAATGATCTAGTTGGAAGTTTAGAGTCAAATCCTATTGTAGTCCTTACTCTTCAGTAGATAGTGTGGGTTTCTGGCTGGGCACTGGAACAGGCTCCCCAGTGGTCACAGCACCAGCCTGACGGGGCTCAAGAAGTGTTCGGACAACGCTCTCCAGCCCAGGCTGTGACTCTTGGGGTGTCCTGTGCCAGGCCAGGAGTTGGACTTGATGATCCTCATGGGTGCCTTCCAACTCAGCTTATTCTATGATTCTGTGAAATGGATTTCAGTGAAGACCTTTACAAGGAAGTCAAGTAAATAGCTTTTTTAATTTAAAAAAAAAGTTTTTTTCCTATTTTTTACATAGAAACACAGTAATTCCTCTAACTTGAAACACACCTATCTCTAAATTGAATTAGACTTAATTTTTTTGGTCCTTGTTGTCACTAGAATGCCTGCCACAAAGTGCCTGGAATGATACAGTGCTTTAAAGGTCAATACAGTGTTTGAATAATGTAATCTCATTTTCTTTTTATGTGTCTGTTCATTTTTTCTATGAGGAAAATTATAGTAAAAAAGGAAAAATCACCACAAACTTGGCTCTTAATAGTGCTAGTGCTGTTTAATATTGTCATGTTTAGAGGTTTTGGGACAGAGAAGCAGTTTCACTTCTCACATTTTCTCCCTGGTCATCATTACTCATGGTATCTCCTGTGCTGGATAAATGCACGGTGCCATTACTTTGCAAATAGCAGAATCAAATATTGATTTTAACTTTCGTTGTGATAATTCCACATACTTCTATTTCCAAGTAAGGAGTGGATGACAATTGGTTTTTTCAGTGTTCAATTAAACTTCCTGAAGATAGATTTATTTCTCATTTTCCTCTCCAGGTTTTTGGGGTTTGTGTTGTTGTTGTTGTTGTTGTGGTTTGTTGGTTTGTTTGTTGTTGGTAGTTTGTTTTTTTAGATTGAGAGGGAAGGCTAGGTGTTTTCATATTTCGCTGGGTTTTTTTCCAACTTGGACAGATTGGTACATGATTTCTGATTTTCTATGAAAATGAGTGATTTTCTAAAGCATATACCCTGCTGATCTGGATATTTTTTCTAATCCAAGCCCTGAATGCTCTGAAATCCAGTGCTCAACCACTGCAGAAATAAGAATAACCCGGCTGAAATGGAGGGAGAATATCCAGCTGCAGGTTTATTTTCTAAGTTCTGTGTATGTGTCCTAGGTTACAGTGTAAAATGTATCCAAAAGTATGTATTCTGTTTACCATCTTCATAAGCTGTTGGAGCCGGTGGGACAGGGTTGCCCCATCCCCTCCATGACTCATCCCTGATAAGCTCCTGGGGCTATCTTCTGTTAATGGGCCAGCTGTTGACACCAGGTGCAGCAGAGTTCTTATCTCTCCTCTGACCCATCCTCCCCCCAGGGGGACATCTTCTGTTAATGGGCCATCACCGCATGGCTGATAAGATTACATCCCATTGTGAGATACTCCGCCCAGAGGGAGGAACCAAGCATTCCATCCTGAATATAAGCTGAGGTTTGGAACACCACAGGCAGCCCTTTTTCACTGGACTATCAGAGGAAGACCAGACCTTTCTCTACGACCAGACCTTTCTCTACAGAATCACTGCTTCAACGGAACCATCACTGCAGGAGAACTGCAGCCACCATTTGATTGAACTTCTGCCAAACCCCCTGACTGTCAGGGGGTCAGGTTTGTACCCTGACTCTGTCAGTGGGTTGTTTTTTTTGTACTACTACATTTATTTTATTTTTTTTTTCCTATTAAATTGTATTTCTGATTCAAAGTCTCTCACTAATTTGCTTTCAAACTAGAACAGTATGTTAAGAGAAAATAGATAATTTGTGAAGCCTGGGTAGGTTGTAAGGATGCATTCCAGCTGTGAAGGATTGTTAGACAGGGGAACTCTTACAAGTGTGTACATGATAAGCCTGTGTTTCAGAGGTGGGATATTATCAAGTGTTGGTAATATTGAAATAACCCACTCAGTTTTGCTGCTGATTATAATGAACACCTCCAACTTTACCTTACAACTTCATCAGTCACTGCCCAGATTCAATCTCTTTTTTTGCTAGCTGTCATAATGAAATAAACCAATCTAAATTCTAAGAATATCTGTCTTTTTTTGGTGTCCTTTGCCTTTCAGACCACCTGGAGAACCAGTTTGGGCAGTTGGCACTGCTGGCCTGTAGACAGCATTTCCCCAGTGTCATTAAAAACTCCATCAGTGCTGCTACATGTAGAAACATTTCCATAGCACTGTTCTGGAATTAACTCCAGTAGAGAAATTTCAGATTTGTGAGGCATCATTTCTATCCCATCATTTTAGAAAATCATTCTATTTTGAGCTGCATGATGTAAGGGGAAGTGATGTTGGAGATTTGTCAGCTTTGGCTTTCCTTCTACCAATGCTAATTTCAGGTTGCATTTCACCCTGACAAAGATCATCAACTCTATTAAAAGAGATCAGCTAAAAACTAGTTCAGGGAAAAAGGGAGAAAGTATGCTCTGTGATCACAGTCTGCTCAGGAATTTATTCATTTTTCTCTCATGAAAGTATTAACATATTTTTGTTTAATTTTGTTTTGTCTAGACCTGCCTGTGGCAGTCTAATAAATCACAAAAGCAAAGGAAGACACCTGTAAGAGTGGAGGTGGTATAGGATGCAGAAGTGTATTTTAAAATGTATATTTTATCTTAAAAAAAAATTTCTAAAGTATATTTGAATAGTTCTGTGGGTTTTACTCTGTTAGTGACATCTAGCTATCACAAGCTAGATCAGAGTGTTGTTCATTAATAGCTGACAGCTTTTCAAATTCATTATGAATTCTAAGAATTGCCTGCACAAACCTCAGCAAGTTCAAAAGGCCAAGTGCAAGGTCCTGCACCTGGCTCAGGGCAATCCCAAGCACAAATACGGGCTGGGCACATCATGGACTGAGAGCAGCTCTGAGGAGAAGGGCTTGGGGATGTTGGTAGATGAGACCCAGCTCTGAGCGTTTGCAGCCCAGAAGGCCAGAGGTGTCCTAGCCTGCATCAGCAGCAGTGTGGCCAGCAGGGCCAGGGAGGGGACTCTGCCTCTCTGCTCTGGTGAGGCCCCAGCTGGAGTGCTTCATCCAGCTCCAGGGTCCCCAAAAGGAGAAGGATTCATGTTGGAGAGAGTCCAGAGGAGCTATGAAGATGCTCCAAGGGCTGGAGCACCTCCCCTCTGAGGACAGACTGAGAGAGCTGGGCTCGAGCAGCCTTCCAGTACCTAAAGGGAGAGAGCTGGAGAGGGACTTATGACAAGGGCATGTAGTGGTCAGTCAAGGGCTAATGACTGTAAACTGAGAGAGAGTAGGTTTAGATTAGATGTAAGGAAACAATTCTTTACCGTGAGGGTGTTGAGGCCCTGGCACAGGGTGCCCAGAGAAGCTGTGGCTGCATCATCCCTGGAAGTGTTCAAGGCCAGGCTGGATGGGGTTTTGAGCAACTTGGTCTAGTGGAAGGTGCCCATGACAGGGGGGTTGAAATGAGGTGATCCTTTAGGTTCTGTCCAACCCAAACAATTCTGTGATACTCCTCAAACTCTTCTCACACAGAAATGATTTTGCCTTCTAATGGATTTATAAGTTGTGGATCAGAAGTATTACCCTTGCCAACTAAGACGTGTGTTTCTTCTCATAGGATATACTGGCTCAGGGAATAGTTCCCTGCAAAATCCTCGGCAGATCTTTAGAACTTGGGAATCATGCTCTGGGGACTGCAGAAGTAGCACCCATCAGTGGGAGATGTCAGTCTGTTTTAAACCTATAGCTCTTTTACAGAGAGACACAACAGTAAGAGATCTCAGAAAAGATATGTTAATTTGCCCTAGGCCATGCCTCTTCCCTTGCACCTTTGCCTCTTCTGTTTGATTACTTGAAGGGAACCAACAAGAAGAGATGCATCTATGTTAAACTTCCAGTACACAGAAATAGTGTGGGTTTTGTGGCTGTCTCTCCTGATCGCCCCCACTTACTGCTCCTTCATCTGTACCACACAGCAGCCCTGGAGTGGATGAAATCCATCTGTTTTGGGTGTAATTTAACTCGAGAATATCTTCCACGTGGTCATCTAATGTTCTTCAACCACTGATGGGTATTTGACTTCATGGGAGAGAAACAGAACCACTCATAAGCAAAACACGGATGGGGCATTCACACTGTGTAGAGGCTGAATCCTCACGCTGCTTTGCTCTACGTCTCCTCCTGCTGTGACAGATCAGAGCACCCAAATCTTAGTAACCTTTCGTGTTAAAAAACACTACATCATTCTAGCAGGAGTTTGCATTTTGTGGTAACTGCATTATGTCAATTCACAGGTATAATGTAGAGATCTTGTTACAAGTAGCACTAGTGTTAGAGCAGAACCAACTTAGAATCTAAATTATGTCAGCGTCTCCCTTATTAAGTTTTTCATTATCTATTTAAAAGCAAAAAAGCATCTAATTAAGAATGTTTTGTAATTAAGTAACTTGACGGTTGAGGACAGTGACACACTGTTTTCATAGCTGTGGTGCATTAATTTTTCATAAATCCAAAGCAAAACTGTAGTCTGAATATTGTTACATATGGCTGATACTTGGATCATGTTCTCAGAAATTGAGTAACCTGATGTTATGAATCATGCCCTAGGATTTTTTAATTTCTATCATATGCTTTCATGACAATTGGTAGTATAAAAAGTATCATTCTGTAAAAGAACCATGGCAACATGGTTGGTGGGAGGAAAAACAAATTTGAGAAGGTAGTAATTATTAATCACTCTAACTAAAAGCAGTTTGGCAAATAATTCACACCAGAGCATATTTGTATAGCATATAAAAAATGAAAAAAGAAAAAAATAGAAAAAAGAAAGGTAAAATTATTAGAAATATAAAAATGTGAGTCAATTTTTATGATAAATATATAGCAGCTGCCAACCCCCTCCTCTTGTCCCTACAGATGAATAATCAGCTCTGTGATATAATAGCAGGGAGCTAATATAGATCCTAAAATGACATCTGAGCTGTCACTAACTGCCATGGAACAAAAATGTGAGGTTAGATCTAAACGAAGTAATTAGCGGGGATGTTTCATCTGGACAAGTGGTCAGATCTATGAAAAATAACTGCTATGTGAAGAAAGAAAGTGGCCTTGGATAACAAAACTACCAATTCCCTTAGTCCATAACTGCTGTTGCTCCCCTGGGGCTGAGGAATCAAAACAAGAGGGTTTTTTCTCAACCATTAAACACAGCAAGTCCATGGAAAAAAGTTCTTTTTCAGAAAAATTTGCTCACTGACGGTATCTGGAATACAGATTGAACTAGGCAGTAAAGTAACATTNCACTTTTAGAGTTGCGGGGGGCGGGGGGGGGAGGTGTTTATATTTATTTTGGGGTGGGGGGCTAATAGTGAGAGGAACCTGAAAGCAAACAGTGAGAATTTCTCCAAAACACGTGGTAAAGTATAAATTTTCCAACTATGTTTGCAGGCTCTTAAAAGGGACATTCTGTGAATTTTTCCAGAGATGTCTAACCTTTAAACCTGTCCTGCCATTTTTCAGAGCTGCCACGAAAACTGGTGCTACTGCACTGTTCTTCCCCTGTTTTCCTTATGTAAGATGAAGGAATAGAAAAAAGGAATCTTTATTGTTCATTCAGTTCTTGTGAAAGTTCTCCATCTGTGTAACAGGAAGCTCTATCTTTAAGACTGTTTTGGCAGGGGCACTACTGCTCCCACAAAATGTACAAATATCCCTGCTTCTCCAAAATAGTATTGCTGTCTTCCCATGATCAGAATATTATCTAAAAGTTCCGGAGTGAAGTTCAAATAAAATTTTATAGCTCTGCATCTCTAGAACATGGGTTAAAGCAGCTAATTGTTCTTTTCTGCTGGATTTCTATGGACAGTATATGCAGCTTCTGAAACAGCAGATGATAATTAAATTAAATCATTACAATGAGTAACAAGTTAGTCCACACATACAAGTATTCTCACCATCTGAATCAGGAACTTCAAGTAAGTATATAAAGCTAGTTGATTGAGGATTTGATTTGAAAACAGATGCTGTGTTGAAGATGGAAAAATGCCATTAACTCAGGAATTACTTGGTTTAAGTTATACAGTTTTACGGGATGTTTTTACTTGAGGCTACAGCCCTACCTATTTTAGGTGGTTTGGCCTATAGAAAAAGTAATCCAGATTTTTCCTCTTTATTTAAATCAGAATAAGGAATGACTATGTAAATGTGACAGTCTCTGGCACTTGCTTAAATCATCACCCTCAGTAGGAGGGAGGGCCCAGTGTCTATTACTGTCTGAAGACTGTTCTTCAGCCTTCTAGAAATGAATTTGCTGCTTGATTTGAATTCCTGGTGTAAAGGTAGATGAAAATCATTGTAACTGAAATCTTAGGAGACTAAAGCAAAGCTAAAGTCTTAGTGATCGTAGAGACTACCTTAGTTGAACCTGCAGACCTATTTGTATAAAAGTAAGTAACCTAAAGGTCATAAAAGTGATTGGCTGCAGCAGATATTTCTGCTGAATGAATTGCAGCTCAAGCTGTTTGAGAGAAATGGGGAGTAAAAATTAGCGCTACTCATTTCACATGGAAGGAGATAGTGAATATTTACTCAGTCATCACTTATATATTTCTCTGGGATTTAGCAAGGATAATTTACAAGGAATTTTAACAGTTCAAAGGAACCATCTGTAAAAGTGGGAAGTTTTCAAGTCAAATTAAAATTTATTTAATGTTCATTACTCATTAATTAAATAACACTTCCAGTTATTATGAGTTGTTTGTACATTTGCACATTATTAGTTCTAAATTCAGAGAAAACAACAAAATTTTTAAATTTTATCTATTAATAATTATTAATATCTTCAACCATTGACAATTTTAATCATTTAAATTAAAAATTTTATCACTTTATTTTACTTTGGTGTTTACTTTTATTTCCTAATTTGTAACAGTATTACAGAGGCATAACTTCGGCTGATAAATTCAGGTCCATTATCTCAGATTGTTCAGAAAAATGAACTGCAAAAGTTACTTTGCCTTGCAAATATTCTAATGGATTTATTCAGGTTGAATGTAGAGGTCAAGAAGGAAGGTGATTTTTAAGTTTTGATGTAAAGTGTCTAAAAGGCTGTTAGTTATTGCTTTAAGCACGTTCTCATTAGTAGTTGTCTATTTCATGAAGAAAAGTGTAAGTGTATATCACTGGTTCACTGAGTCAAGAGACTTTTTAATCCATCCATATATTTGAAAAGTAGTATTTTCTGTCTTGAGAGGAAATATCTAATATGTGAGCTCCAATCAGGATCTGTACAGCAGGAGATAAGCCAGGGGGGAAGGTCTGTTCTGAACAGTGAGTTATTAGTTTCCACTTTATTAAAACCAGATGCCTGCAAAGGATTGAGTTTGGTTTCCACATATGTGTGGAGAGAATAGTTTTGTCTTTTCTCTGCCAAATCTGTATCTTTTTTTCTCTCTGTCTCAAGTCCTTTAGAACCACGAGTACCCCAAAGTTGGTAATGTATCTCTGAAACATGTTGCCCACTCCACTTCCACAAGACTTGTTCTTGTGAGTTGAAACTTGTGCTGCTGTTGCTGTTTGTAAAAGGCTCCCAGACCACTCTCACACTGTTTCTGAGCTCTTTGTGGTGCTCTTAAATGGTCACTGCCACAGTGTTTCTGTTTACATGCAGATCTAAGCATAAGCAGGGTGTTCCCATTACTGGTTCCAGCCTTCAAATCTTGGTTTTGGCAGTCTAGAAAAAGGAATGCAGCAGGTCTGTTCAGTGTGAGCCCTACACAGCAGAATGTGACTGTAGGATGAATACAACAATTCAAAAACACTTCATTAATACTTACCCAGGTTTTGAAGTTGAAATCTCAGGAGATATCTTTTAATGTATTCGTTAGAGGATGAAATAATGGTTCATGGCCAAATATGTGGATATGCTGAAAAAAAATATATTTCAGGTGATTGTAGTAGCAGTTCTTTCCCTCACAAGGTGATCTGCCAGGTGGTCAAAACTGAGGAGCCAAAAATGTGGAGAAATCAGTATTTAAAGGGCCTTATACTCTCACTCCATGATTCACAGATTCATGATTCTCTAATAAACACTTCAACATCTTCCCCATACAGACAGAAAGGCTTCTTTCTGGTTGACAGCAGAAGTAGTTGGACTGCACAGACCCAGGGAAATGCAAGCGTGGGCCTTGGTACAGACTGCTCTAAATTTTGCTTTTTAAGTGGTTCTAGTAACAGATACCTGTCAATAAATAGATACATATTGATGTTAATATTAAAAAAAACATTGCTTGTGATGTATGAGCTTGCATTACTTTTATAGGGTAACTAAACGGGCAGTGTGTAAGACTGCAGATATCTCTAGCATGCCACACATAGAAGCCAATATTTATAATGCAGCATTTATTGTTTCATGTGAGACAGTAATCTGTGAGCAAACCTCAAGGGCTTAACAGTTAACTTGTCTTGGAGCAACAACTAGCAATGAGGCTGTTTTCAAAGTTTATCTGATCTTATAAGTCATAGTAAGGAATAGAATGCAATAACTTTTACAGAGATTCTCTTCATATTCTAACACTGTCTGGCTCCTGAGACTGCAGAGATATGCCAAAAATAAAAGTTGGATTTAAAAAAACAAGTGTCTAGAATCTAGGAGAGAAAGGTTTTATCAGAGGCATTTCAGTCCTAGAAAATTCAGGAGAAAACACTTTTCTCAGCAGAAACCCTGACAATTTCAGCTTTCTATTAGAATTATCTCTACCTTTACATGTTTTGTCCCAATGATAATTATGGTATCACTCTTTTAAATTGTGAAGAAATGCTTCCTTAAATATCTTTTTTTGGACCTACTCTATGAGAGAGTCACAGTAGGTGCAAGATCTAAGACAGTCAAATTAATTAGCATTTTACCTCCACTGATTGAGTAACTCGATGGTAGGTGGTGTAGCTGAGATGTAAATTACCTCATTAGTATGGTGATAAAAATTCAATAAAATGAGATATTATTGGAGTTGGTTACTACTTTTAAAGTCAAGAAGTACTTTTATTTAGCCTGTACCAGCATGAGCTGTGAGTAGAGACACATAGTAGAATATTTGCTTCCACATTTAGCAGGAGTCTTTAAAGTTGGTGGAAATAATGTAATAATTAGTCCCTGCTGCTATTCTACCATTAGGTTCTGATAGGTGGTTTTAAGTTTATTTTTACCATGTATTTCTGCTTCTTTCTTTGAAGCACTGGAACATGGGCAGTACTGGCCATTGCCTTTTCCTGGTCAGTTCTGAGTGAGCTGATATTCAGCATTCCACTGATACAGACTTCGTCATTTGTAGTTGTCCTGTTTTGACAGGAAGTGAGTTTTTTAAGGAAGTTATAGTCAAACCAATCAGTGGGCAGAGAGAATATTGACACCTGGTATGACCACTGAAGAGATTTGTCACCTCTGAGAACATACGGAGATAAAGGAGAGAATCCCAGAGGAACTTCCTTTTGGGTTCCGGCTGTTGAAGGGAGCAGATGCCCTCCCCTGCCCAGCCTGAGGCCTGAAGGCTGAGGCCTGGGCCTGGGTGGGGGAGGGGCAGCCATGCGGCCTGAAGCCATGGGGCCTGAGGAGAGAGGTAGGCCGGAGCCCAGAGAGAGAGACAGGTGGAAGGGAATGGACTGAGCCAGCTTCTGCAGGATGGAAGGGTGGAGAGACGAGGAGATGGTTCTCTACCCACCCACCCCCCCCATCCCGAGAGAGCGACTGTGCCGGCCGAAGAGTGGAGCGGGGGAGGTTCCCGGCCTTGAGAGTCCTGGTAGTAGAGAGTGAGGCTTTTTAACCCTTCTCTTCCTTGGGAAAAGAAAGCTTTATGAAACATTAATCCTCCTGAGCAGTGTTT